>PVIH01012367.1:0-63920 GCA_004025045.1 Sigmodon hispidus | reverse complement strand
AGAAGAAGAAGAAGAAGAAGAAGAAGAAGAAGAAGAAGAAGAAAAATAAATAAATAAAAAGCCACCTTGGGCTTCATCCCTCCATTCCAGATCCCACTCTGGTCCTTTCTGTACCAGAGGAATCTTGATGGACTTTTCTTTCTCTCACAACCCCGTAACAGCTAGTACATCTAGTGGGAGCTCTGGGGACTGACTAGCTTCCTTACCTCTGTGCTGTACATGCCTGAGTACACAATGCACACAGCAGGTGCTGGCTTGCATTTTATTTGCATATGGTTTGCATATGCTTTCTGACTTCTCACAGTAGACAGGGACCATCCTCCAATCTACAACTTAGAACTTCCTGACATTTACAGTCCCTGCCAACTGGCACCAGGCACCTCAGTGCCCTTATTTTCTCTGCTAGACAATATTTTCAATAGTACATTAGCCCAAATTAAAACTTCTTAAAAGAGGCATTCTGACTTCGGGGATCTCCTGGGCTCCTGCTAGACCAGTGCAGTGGCCTCTCACTGAAAATTCCCTGCTGACAGAGCTTGTTAGTGTTGGTTCCTAAGAGATATTTTCCTCTTCTTCTCCATCTGAAAAACTCCTATTCAGGCTTCAAGACCCCCACCGCAAAGCCTCTCTACATTAACACAGGTCCCCCTCCCTCTTCCCCCACCTCCAGCACTTTGAGAATAAAATGCCTCTCTGACATGTCAGTGGGTAAAGTAATTGCTATGTGAGCACACGGATCTGAGTTTGGGTCCTCAGAACTGCATAAAAAGCTGGAGGCAGTAGCACACATCCATGATCACGGTGCTGGGAGGAGACACAGGAAGGACTCAGGATCTTGAGGCCCAGACTGCCTGTTATAGTAAGGGACTGTTGAAAAAAATAAGGTGGAGAGTGACTGAGGAGGACACCACCTGACTTCAACCTCTGACCTCCAAATGTACCCCCCAACACACACACACACTCAGAGAGTTCATTGAACCCATCATTGTAGAGTTTACAAATCCTCATTCTTGAGAGATGGCTGCTGATGAATCAATCCATGATCTTCACAGTTTTTCTGGCCAAACATTCAAAGGTTCCCTCTCTAGCAGCTAGCTCTGATTGAGTTAGATACTCCTGATATTCCACTTATGTTTCTACAATTCAAAATAATAGGCTAGAATAGAGGATCCCCCAGCATCCAGCTCCAAATGGACAGTCATTTCCTTTGGAATGCCTGCCTCTGCTAAAGAAAAGCCCCAGCCCTTGGCCCACAGTTGAGGAAGGTACTAGGGCTGAGCTACTGTCTGGGAAGCAGATCAACATTCACAGAAATTTACCGCCATCTAATTGGCAGCTCTGGGTACAGTCAAGGGCAGTTGATTAAGTGTTTTCCTGTAAATCATGTTTATGATTTGCACTGGAGATGTAATTGTTAAAACTGTTCGTTTTACCCACAAATAGCAGTTGAAAGAAACCAATTTAGGAGTGACAGATTGGTTTTGATTCTAAATGTAACACTAAACAGTTAATTTTAATAACATCCATTGGACAGAAGTCTGCCTGTTACTTAATATCACACTCAACAATTTAAAAACTATACATTAGGCCAACATTGTTTCCATCAAAAATTAATCCCAACCCCCACCCTGCACCAGGAGGGGCTTGTTTCCTTTATAACTTTACCAATCTCCTGGGACAAAAGGGCCACTACAGAAGGTCAGTTGTAGGCCAAAACAAAAAATAAAAATAAAAAAAAAAACAGACAGGACCTAGAATATTGAGATCACAGAGGCCCTTTGCCAACGTAAGAATAATATCCATAGTAAATGGGACTATACTCAGGAGTTTCTGCCTGCACTGTCTCTCATGTGCATCACTTTAGTGGACGATTGCCCAGCTCTACATTCCAGAATGATATAAATGTCCGCTCTAATACCTATGGTCAGCCCTCAGGACTGGAAGAGTTTCTAGGTCTCTGACTCTGCAGAGGTATCCTTTTATACAAGGCTGAGCATGTGTATGCCTTTATTCAACATACATACTCCAGAGTGCACAGGGCTCTCTGGCACAATTCGATATCCATTCTGTCAGTCCTGTCTTCCACTGTCACCATCCTCCTCCTCCTCACCATCTCAGGACATGCACCCAAGTTTTTCAACATTTAGCCCAAATCTAGTGGTCAGGACTGGACCTGCTAATTGATTGTTGAAACCTAAGCATATGGTGAATGGCTCTCTAGCTCCCAAGACCTTAGAAGCCAATAGGTTAAGGCACTCTGTGTACTGTGAACAGCTCTCTCTGCCGTTGACCTGCTTCCAGCTTGTGTACATCGTGCCCCTTCTCATGGCTTATATAAAACACAGAGGATTCTTCCCATGCCACCCTGACCTCACAGCCTGGGCAGAGGCAAGGTCTGAGCATCTCCATCGAACTCTAAATCTCCTGACTCTGAGCAGAACTGAGCAGACCTACTTCTATGGCCACCTCAGCTGTTACTGAAGATGGGGCAGCTGAGTCAGAGAAACAAGAGACAGACAGGCCTGAGCTCATGGCCAACATGAGGAATTCAAAAGAGTCGCGAAAAATAAGTTCAAGAAAGGTCTAGGGCTATATAGCTCAGCAGCAGAGATCCTGCATAAGTCCTCAGCAAAAAGAAAAAGGACGGGAAGAAAGAGAGGAGGGAGGGACGAAGGCAAGACAGGGAGGGAGGGATGGGGCAGAAGGGGGCAGGGTGGATGTTTGTAAAGAGAAAGGTGCTCCCATTCATGGCCCCCACCGCAGGAAGGCTTCTGGAGCCTGTGCATTCGCCTGTAGAGCCTGTTATAAAAAAGAAGCCTAAATCACATTTATGGCTCATACTGCACAGCAAATGTAGGTATTAAAATTGTTTCTTTTAAATGATAAACGTTCCCCGAAATGGCCCAATAGAGCCCCATCAGAGGCTGTTTCCACCCAAAACTAACTGACTTGGGAAAAGCAGTAAATAGGGAATCTGCCTTTGGTTTTCATAACTGCTGTTCCCCATCAGGGTGGGATAGGAGGGGCAAGGCATGAGCATCAACCCAGGACAGTGGCAGTGTCTCTAGCAATCTCCATCTTACTGCTGTCCCCTCCCCAAGGTAGGAATGGCTGTGCCCCCCCAGCTTCCTGGAATGAGTCCTCCATTTTTGTTGTGCCTATCACAATCATTGTGGGTTTGATTCTGAGAGTGAAGTAATGGGAAAAAATAGCTAATCATCCATTCATAATCTCTTAAACGTTATTTTTAAGCTGATAGTTGCAAAACAAAAGGCAATCTTTTTAACGCCATCAAGCACTTACTCGCCATTTTTCCGGGGTTTGTAATAAAGGAAAATGAGATTGCCAGTGGAGAAGAGGGAACAAACTCCTGACTGGAGTCTGGGGAAAATAACGGACAAACGAAAAGGAGCTTTCGTTTGAAAGAAGCCGAGGCAGCACAAATGATGGAATCGGGCCAGGCCTTCTCCTGGCTCTGCCTACATCACTGAAAGGTGGAGGCTAATTACCTGAGCTTGACTGCTTGCTCCTGCCTGTCCCGTAAAGGAATCTAAGGATCAGGCTTTTCCTCTCCCCTCTTTTTCTTAATAGATGGGTCATAGATGCTAACTTTAGTTCCTCTGAGCAAAGAGCTAGTATGTGATAAATGGATAGATAAAAGACTAGATGAATTGATGATGGATAGATGGATGGGAGGATAAAAGACTAGATGAATTGATGATGGACAGATGGATGGATAGATAGATGGATAAATGAGTTGATAAATGAATGGATGGATTGATAAAAGACTAGATAAATTGATGATGCATAGATGGATGGATGGGTGGATACACAAGTGGATAATGGGTGAGAGATAAATGGAGATAACCATTGTTTGAAAAATCATCCCTTCTGAGACAAGATTTCTTACACTCTCAAAGTGGAAGAAATAGTGAGGTACCAAGTTTCAACAGAAATGCCCACAGAGCTAAGCTCTCACTCCAGATCTCCTGGCCTCCAAACATGGACATTTTCTGACCCTGACTTCTAGAGGTAGACTTAGGAAATACAGAGTGAAGAGACTGATGCCCTCTGTGTTAGTCCAGTTGCTATGAGTATAATTAAAATACCTGGGGCTAGATGTTTTACAAAGTAAAAATGTTTATTTATCTCACAGTTTTGAGAAGTTTAGGTGCATGGGTCTATATCATGCTTGGCTTTGGTAAGGTTCCCTTTGACCACATCACATAGCAAATGACATCAAGGACAAAAAAAAAAATTGTAAGGAGAAACTTGATAGAAACACAGCAAGAAAACAGCAATGAGAAGGGTAAGTCTTGAGAGAGCTAACTGGGGACCGATAGACACTGTCCTAATTCCTTCTTCAAACAGTAACCTAACCAACCACGTTTCACCGGGCCTTACTTCCACCAGATCCCACAGCCACTCAACCATCTTCTCACTGGCAAGCAGGCTTTCCAGACTCCTTTAGGGGACATGATTAAAACCATATTCAAACCTTGGAACCCCCTCCTTAATTAGGGAGACTTTCTGCAAGGACTCAGGCCAGAAGTTTGGAGGCAAGGATGCTCTATGGAGTATGGAAGCCATGAAGAACCAGACTGAGTGGAACAATGAGAGGACTGAACCCTGTAAATCTCTCTGTGCCTCATGCAGTGCTTGCCTTGATCCTGGATCTCCCATTTTAAAACCACAGAGCAGACATTCAAACTTATATGGGGACCTGGAGGTGTAGCTCTGTTGTTAGAGTAACTACCTAGCATGTGCAAAGCCTTAGGTTCAACCCCCAGTGTCACATGAACTGGGAATGGTGGTCATGCCAGTAATCCCAACACTTGGAGAGGCAGGAGCATCAGAAGTTCAATGTCATCCTCAGCTATATTATAAAGTCTAAAGCCAGCCTGGGGTACATGAAAGCTCACACACACACAGTAAATTGGTGCATTTTTGAACGCCTTAGAGAGATCAGCAGAATCCAGAGGCTCCAGGTTCCTTTCCTTGGAGCACCAAGGCCAAAGCTAGATTATCAACTAAGCATCAAATGAATGAGAAAATCCGAGGTCTGCCAGTTGCCCTTGCACCCCAGGGCAAAGTGAGGCCCACTTTGTCCAACAGCCTCTGGCTAGACCCAGACCTTATTGCAAGCTTCCCTTACAGCTTCTAGGGGCTGTCAATCAGACTCTTCAGGTAGGTGGAACCAGGTGTCACTCCCAGGAGATCTCTCTCACCTAATGGCCTGGCAATCATCTGGATGACCCAGCATCATGAGGGGAGTTTCCACTGTTCAGGCTCTGTGCTGAGGTGAGGCAATGATGTTTAGGTAGAGGCAAGTCCTGGGTCATGAGGACCAAGAAAGGGGACTCCTGAACCAAGAGAAGGCTGCCTGGAGGAAGAAGGACCACCTGAAGGGAGTTAGGTGGAAGGGTAGACAAAGGGGGAAGGTTGAGCTGCAGGTACACACACACACACACACACACACACACACACACACACACACACACAAACACACACACACAAGAGTTTCCATATGGAAAATGGTGTCCTAGTCTTTTACTTCCCGGATAAGGGTAAGGTGCCTTTACCTTTACCCTTAAGGTAAAGGCACTAAGTGTACCTAAGTGCACACATGTCAGTGTGGGGACTGAAAAGTTCCTCTAGTTCCCAGGCAAGCTTCCCTCTGCTACTCACTGCTAGAACTCAGCTGTGCACTCACAGGCATGTCCACAAAGCGGAGAGAAAGCTGCTGGGGGAGCTGCCAGGACAGTAGAATCCCAGTGAGACAGAGCTAGAAGATAGTCCCCATATGACAGTCCCTCAAAGAAAACAGGAGACTGAGGTTCTACTATTCCCATGGTGCCACTGGGCCCTCCTGCTCTCTGGGGATATCCACACAGGTGAACCTTCACCACAAAACAACTTCTGGCTGGGATACTGATCCTGAAGCACTGAGCCCTGCAACAGCAACAGCCCCAGGAGAGTCCAATGCCACCTTGCATCCTAACTCCCTAAAGATGGTGGCCCAGTAGCTTCCCCTACCATCCTCAGGAGCAGAGGCTACAAGTATCCTTACTTAGCATGCAAGGCAAGATGCTTGGGCTCAGGGAGCTAAAGACAACTCTTCCCCAAGCCACAGAGCCAGGGAATGGCCAAGCTGGGAATCAAATTCCAATATTTCTCCTCCTTTAGCTTCAGTGCTTGTCCCCAAGGAATGGGCCTGTAACCTGTGGGTATATAAAACCTAATCCAGAGGGACTGAAGCAAGAAGACTTCACAGCTATGTCAGGGACAGGGAGATGATGATCCAAGGCTCCTAGGGTAAGGAGGGAGTGAGCAGATAATGGACTGGAGAGATGACTCGGTCAGTAAAGTGGTTGTCGTACATACATAAGGATGTGAGTTTGCATCCCCATCATCCATATCAAAATGCAGGCACAGTGGTGCACACCTGTAAGCCTAGCACCGGGTAGGGAGATGAAGACAGGAGACAGGAGCTCCAGCCAACCAGTCTAACCAAATCAGTGGCTTCTAGGTTCAGTAAGAGACCCTACCTCTAAATAGATAGATAGATAGATAGATAGATAGATAGATAGATGGATGGATGGATGGATGGATGGATGAACAGGCAGACAGACAGATAGATAGATGGGTAGGTGGATGAATGGATGGATGGGTGGGCAGACAGACAAACAGACATAACATCTGGGAAAGACACCAAATGTCAATTTCTGGCCTATCACATAAATGCACATACGTGCACATGTACATTATGGACACACAGACTGGAAAGATGAGAGTCCCATCCACTTGACTCTAGGGTATCTGGAGTCTGCAGCACTGAGTGCAAAGGAATTCTAAGGGCCAGGGCAGTCCTGGGGTGGGCAGCAGTCCTTCGATGAAGAGTACTCGGTGTGGCAGGGGAGGGGTGCTTTTCAGAAAGGGGCCGAGAACTTTCACCATGGTGTTCCACCCCACCAACCCTTCATCTGTGAAGCTTCTGGGGCAAGCTGTGCACAATGATATGGAGAGGTGGAAAGAACCACAGCCATTCTTAGAGGGTATGTGAAGAGCAACCCCTAGGCAGTGCCAGATGTCTGCATGGTGATGTCGGTTTTCACTGCAGACCCAGCTGCTTCTCATCCAGAGAGCCTGGGATTCTCCCCAGGGCAGTCACACCACTGATCAATCAGGGACTGGCCTCCAACAGGGAGTCTTGGACCATTCTCTGTACCCCCACATTGGCCTAATCCCACAAACCCCACATTGAACCTTGGGTGGTAGACAGCAGAGGCTATATGGACAGCTTTTCCAATATCCAGATGGAAAAAGCTTAGGTCTAGAGAAGCCAAGAGATTTTTCCAAGGTGCAGAGGGTCTCAACTCTCATGGTCCTCTTGTTCCTAATAGCCATGTTGCACTTTGTAGCCATAAAAACTAAGAATATTCCACTTCTAAATCCTGGGATTTATAGACAAAATGAATAGATAGGTAGATAGATAGATGACAGGTAGATTATAGCTAGAAAGAGAGATAATATATTGATGGATAGTAAAAAACATAGAGAACAAATAGGAGGTAGGTAGGTAGATAAATAGATAGACGGACAGATAGATGATAGATAGATAGATAGATAGATAGATAGATAGATAGATAGATAGATAGATAATAGGTAGACAGACAGATACATGATAGGTAGGTAGGTAGACAGATAGACAGAAAGACAGATGAGAGATACATACAGCAGGTTCCATCCCTTTCTCTCACACACTGTCGCATCCCACCTGCTGCCATGGAATGATGCCACTTGGGTTCTTGCCACATGCCCAGCCTTCATCTTGGATGACTTTGTCCCCAAACCTACAAAACTAAGAAGGACATTGCTTTCCTCTTTCAGTCACTCAGTTGCTGCTGTTCTGATACAGCAACACAGCCAGTCTGACGGCACTGGGCTAAAGATTCTGGACTCCAATTCTGAGTTTGGCAAGTCCTTCCCTGAGTTCCCTGTTCCGGGCCCCATCACCACATCTGTCAGCATCTGTGAGAGGCCAGAGCAGAGTACTGAGTGAGGAGGAACAATCTCCTCATGCCTCTCCTCAAATCCCATACAGATGTTCAAAATTAGTTAGCAGCACAAGTAGGTGTGATGGGTGTTCTGTGGGGGGCAGGGTATGACTGGTTTGGGATGGGTGGAGAGGCTGTGATTAGATCATGGGTTTGTAGGTCTTTGCTCATGTATCATCAGCTCCAGGATGCCAGGGGAGACTATAGGAAGCCCTCAGGATCTGCCTTCCACATATGAGAAGAAGGCTATGGAGCTGTGGACAGAAGAGGAGGCCAAGGTGGAGAGATGAGCAGACAAGAAGAAAGGAGAAGATGAAATAGAGAAGTCACAGCAGGCACAGCCTGGGACTCACATCTCATGGAGCTCAGTGTTTCCAGACCATGCTGTGGGCTTGCAGGTCTCAGTTTCCCTTGTGTAAAACTATACAATGTATCATATAAATCATGAACTTTCTTCACCTTTCTATTAAACCCTAAGGAACTGAGATTTTGTCCATGAGAAGCATTTGAATCTTGGCAGTGCCGGTTGATCAACCTCAGTGGGAACTGTTCTACAAACCAAGACGAACTGTCACCGTATGGATCATGACCCTGCCTCCTGCCCCTCCCACTGACTTCCCATCTGAAGCCCCCGCCCATCATCCCACAGCCCCTCTGTCATTAAGCTGAAGTATAAAGATTAAGTTAATGGTGGGCGAAGAAAATCAGCTTTGTTGGCAAACTGTCTCTGATATTTATTTTGAACATTAAAACGAATCATTCCAACTAAAGAGAGCCGTAGCGCGTGGCCCATTAAAACACATGCATTATGTATAAACCTCCTAGCTTCACCTCCCAAGTATTATCACCCTAAAAAGCAAACATGGTTTTTAAAGTCCCTTGTTTACGACATCCTCTGAGAGCTGATGAATGGCCACAGTTCTGAGATCTGAAAGCTTGGTAACCCAAACTAGAAAATTCAATCTTATTCTAATATAGAAGAGAGAGGGAGGGGTGAGCACAAGAAGGTGAGACAGAGGCAAGCTTTGCAAAGGGTACCAGGGCAGAGTGTGGGCTTCAACAGGCCAAGGCTACCTAGGCTCTCTGGGTGACTAAGTCATTCAATTCTTGGGGTCTGCTATAGAACATTACCACAGACGGGTGGCTACAAGCAACACAAATGCATTCTCATAATTCCAGAAGCTTCCAGATGTCTGAAGTTCAAGTGTCCACAGAGATACATGCTTCCCAAGGGTGGCAGAGGAGACCATTTCCCTGGCCTCTTTTAACTTTTGATGCTTCCCAGGTGGCTTGACTTATGAACACATCATTCAGTCTCTGCTGCAGTCTTCTTGATACCTGCCTCCCTGGGTCTCAGGTCTTCTCTGTCTCTTAATCATTGGGTTTAGAACACAGTCTAACAGAGAATTATCTTATCTTTGATTCTTACATTTATTGCATTGGCAAATAAGGTCACGATAAGACACAGCTGATAAAGACACTGTTCAACCTCCCAGTATACAAACTCCTTCCTGTTCTTTTCCCTGCCAAACCTAAAGGTCCTCTCTTGTCACTTCTGGACACCTTCATCTCTTAGATGCCACTTCCCTGGCTTTGGACTCTAGCCAGGAAAGTGGCATCTGTCCACCCATGTTAAACCCATGCCTGAAGGATATTCCCTCAAAGGAGGCCAGGGGACCCTGACATTCCCTCTCTCTGGCCCTCATAACATGACCCACACTCCTGCCCTTCTCCTTCAGAGTTTCCATTACACTTATAACATACAACCTGAGAGCCTCCTTATCTGTTAACACTTTGGAATTAGAATCGTGTGGCTGGCCTGTCACAGAGCTCCTGAAGCAGATACAAAAGCTCCAAACACCTGGTCCTTGCCAGGCACAGTCCTATGTCACAGGCCTCACCTCTCCCAGCTCAGCCTTCTCTTCTCCATCACATACTTGGCTCCAGCTACAACAGCCTCCTTCTACTTCCATCTAATGCAAATCCACCCCTACTTTAGGGCCTTTGAACATCAGTTTGTTCTTCTCAAAATGAGCCTCTTCTGAACTGCCCCAATTTTGCATTAAGCGAGACACGGTTCCGGTGGACTCCTCGGCCCAGTGTTCCCTGACTGGCACTTGCCCCCTCCCATGCCTTCCAGAAATTATTGCCATAATGTTATTGGTGATTACTTTTGTGTTTTATTCCTGATCTGGCTTTGCCTTCTGGATCGTCTTCTGTCCTCTTTCACTAGGGAGGAGCTTCCCAGGAAATACTGTGACTGTCTTCATCACTGCTGTGTCCCACAGGCCTGGGACTCACCACTACCACAGTCTGTTTAATGAGCAGACTTTGATCTTTTACTTGTTCTGTGAGCCCCACGAAGGGAAAGAATTAGTAAGTCTCGGCCCAGGGCCTGGCCCAGTTCCCAGGATGGAGAGCCTGGAACAAATTCTCTCCTGTGGTTCTGTGCATTATAGAGAAGAACATCTCCTTCTCAAGACACCTGCAGGCTCCAAGTATACATCTACAGTAAGCACTGCCAGTTGGACACACAATCACAAACATGCACAACCATGCACACACATACTCACAAATGCACACACATACAAGCACACACTCACACATATAAAAAAAGACATACTAATACATTTACAAGCACACACACATTCCTGTATACTCATGCACATTCGCATACAAACACAGATGCATACATGCCTGTATTCTCATGCACAAACACATACAGATATACACAAATACAAGTATACTTGCTCACATGTTATGACTCTCACATCTAGCCTGGTGCAGACCCTGTTGTGTGTTCTCACACACTACTTGGCCATTGCTGGAGAAGCTAAGTGATAGCCTGGATAGCTGGGAGTCTCACAGGGATGCAACTCAGGGCTCTGTCATTTTCCAACCCCAGCCTGGCTTTCAACTACAATTTATACCTCACTGCATCCCTTGTTCAGAATGTTCCTCTAGCCAAGTCTTTGGTAAATCCCAACCCAAGAATGTTTCTCCTACAGGAAACCTTCCCTGATTACCCCCAGCCACCACCAGGCCTCATTTCTCACATTCATTGCAGACATAAGTTATATGTATCTTCTCTTGTTCTCATTAGTCTGCTGTATATGGGACCACCATCTGCTTACCTGGGCTGTGAGCTCTCAGGAGCAGGGACTCTGTTTTATGCATCTCTCGGTCCCCAGGGGGTAGCATATTGCCAGTCACAAAGTGGTACTCAATACACAGTTGTTGTTTGCCTCTAATTGGGCAGTCAGACCTTGCCAGTTTAGACTCAAGGGAAGAAGGCTGTTTGAATAAGTGCCATGACTGAATTCAGGGATATCCAAAAGAAATACAAGTCACTCCTTTTGTGCACATGACAGTTTGCAAGCAGGAACTTTACCCCTGCCTCCTGCACACAGATACTCTTGATATGTCCACGAATCCCAGGGTAGACATCACACCCACTCTAGGAAGTTTTTTAGCAAGCTACAGATAAACTACTACCTCCATCCCTTGTCCCTTTAATGTACCCCATACCTTGCCTTTGTTCCACACTAGGAGGCTGGAAATCAACCAGCTATACCCCCTCCTATGGTTGCTATGGGAGATAGAGGATCCCATGACAGACAGTGCATGCTACCATTCACTCCAGCTGGGACATATCTGGTACCTGGGACCCTCTCTGTTTATATTCCTGTTTTCCATGGGCTTTCCTATGTCCCTCCTCTTTCTTCCCCACAAGGATCATTGTCTCTAGGGTGGTGTTAAATGGACATTTAGAGCAAGAACTGACCTGGGAACTCCCCCTGTTGGCCACAGCTCCCCTGAGGCTGAAGATCTGGGGTCTGCAATCTACAGTCTGATTTGAAGAATGATAATATATAAGAGGACAGAGCCTCAACCTCAAAGGTTCTGTTTTACAATTGCATCAGGAGATGGCAAGATAGGACAAGGATGTATCTCAGCTGAGTGCTTACTTAATATGCACAAAACCTAGGTACCATACCCACCTTTGCATAAAGTGGATATGGTAGTACACACCTGTAATCTCAGATCTTGGGAGGTAAAGGCAGGAGGATCAGAATCTCAAGGCCGTCCTCAACTACATAACAACTACAAGGTAAATGTTGTATATACAGAACCCTGTTCCAAATGGATGGATGGATGGATGGGTAGGTGGGTAGGTGGGTGGGTGGGTGGGTGGGTGGATGGGTGGATGGATAAATGCATAAATATATAGGAGAGATGTCAGGCTAGATGGCCTGACCAGCTTTCCCAGATAGATTGTCCACAGCTGCTTGGTTCCAAATAACCACACGAAGTCTTATTAGATCTTGCTCTCTTGGGCAGCAGCTCATCTTTGTCTAACCCTACCCCTTTTCCCCTTTATCTATGCTTGGATTTTCCACCTGCTTCTAAGATGCCTTGCCATAGGCCAAAACTGTCCCTTTATTAACCAATGATATTCACAGTGTATAGAAAGACATGCCACACTGGTGTTTGGGGTTGGATGAGTTTATGAGGGTGTGGTCTCATGATGTTATTGTACTCTGATAGAAAAAGATGGCCAAGTTATCAAGCTTACTCAGCCTTGTCACATGTGGTAGCCTGAGGCATCTTGAAATTCTGCAGCATTCCCATTAGCAATAAGGTCACCATTAAACATTATTCTGGTGTGAGATGTCTTTCTGTATCCTGTGAATTATCATTGAAACTACTTTGGCCTATGGCAAGGCATCTTAGAAGCAGGCAGGAAATCTGAACATAAACAGGGGCAAGAAGGCAGAGTCAGGGAGACAACATCCAGCTGCCCAAGAAACAATATGTAAAGATACGCAGATAAGCCATGGGACACGTGGCAAGACAAATTAATAGAAATGAGTTGAATTAAGATGTGAGAGGTAGCTAGCAATAAGCCTGAGCCATAGGCTGAACTACATGTAAATAATATAAGCCTCTGTGTGTCTCTGTGGGACTGTGGGTCTGTGGGTCCCGACCTTGGATGAGTCAGAAATTTTATACTACACAACTCTGCCTAAGAATGCCTGGCATCCAGAACAACAACAGATACACACCTTTTCTTTATAAAGTATCTCATATGTACATTCAGTTACAGTGACAGAACATAGATGAACACAACTCCATAAGGCAAGTATACATACATGAGAGCCAGGTGGCCTGTGTATAGCAATATGCTGATGTAATAAGCCAAGTGAACCAGGCTAGGTCACTTCCCATTACTACACAAATGTTGCCCTATATGTCACTTAGCAAGCAACACCTTACATGGCTTGTCAAGTCAAAGACTACATATAACCGAAGTCTATGCAGTGACTCTTCTTGAAATCCTAGCTGACTGTGTCAGTGGGGAGGAGGGAAGGGGCTGGAAGGGATAGGCCATGCCAAAACAAGAAACTACCCAGGGTCTGACAGAGCAAGGTCATCCACGTCCCCTTTCTTCTATCCAGCCCAGTCAGCTGCTGCTTTGATGCTGCCATGTAAGTATGACTGAAGAGCTCCATGACAGTATTCTCAGCTGTGAGTCAGATATAATCTAGATTCTACATCAAAGGTCAAATCAGTTGAGGCCTGTACAGTGCCTGGCCACTGATCAGTCACTAATCTACATGGTCGAGAGTGGCTACTATGAAGCTCCACTCTTACCACCATAGAAATAGCTAGGTTGAGGTCATCTGCTGAGATATTGGCTTGTCCCTCCATTGTGCATGCCCTACATTTGCCATCTTGCAACTGGCATTCCAAAGTGAGTTCTCTGATGTGGATTTTGACTCTCTGTAGTCCCCAGGCTCTCTCACCCACACCCCTGCCAAACTCCTCATTTCACACCTATTCCTCATTCACTTTCTCCCTACTCATTCTATCCATGTAGCTCCCAATGGAGCAGGCTGCAAGAGAATGCAAATGTTCCCAGGCAAGATTCTCTTTGTTATCCACAGGCCCAAGAGCCAATGACACACAGATGCTACCCTCAGGTAGAATATATGTATGGTACTGAGAATCAAACCTAGGGCCTTGCACATGTGAAGCCAGGATTCTATCACTAAGCCACATTCCCAGCTTGCTCTTTACCTTTTGTTTGGAAACAGAGTTTCGCTCTGTGGTCAACAAATGTCTTGAACTTGCAACCTTCCTGCCTCTATTTCCTAGGTAACGGGGAGTACTGGCCTGTGCTAGCTCAAATAACTTTGAGTCTACGCTGTAAGAAAGACATTAGGAGGCTTTTAAAGCTCCCACTGATGGGCCTCACTGCACACTCTTTGCTTCCGCAGACCTGCTGTGGTGCTCAACAATTTGTACTTCTAACAAGGTCCTTGCTGACACTGATTCTGACACTGAAGATGAGGCTGAATCAGATGCTGAAGCTTGCCGATGCTGATGGTGCTGATGCTGATGCTTATGTTGATGCTGCTGGTCTGATTTTAGATCCAGAGGTATAAACAGGCTGAAGAACTGCTTAGTCATTAAAGATGCAAATGCACATTGGATCAATGAGAAGGGAACAAGCTGTTGACAGAGGCAGAATATCAGGGAGAGCCCTGAGAGCTGCTTGAGCGAGGAGTGTGTGATGACAAGAGAGAACACGGCGTTTGGACAGAAGAAGCATCTGCAAGGGCTGAGCTAGGAAGAACATAGCCTTTGAATGGACCAGAGAAAACCAGCAGCTGTACCAGAAGTGGTATCATAGGCAAGATTGCAAGGCTCAGGCTGTCCAGCTGTAGCCATTTTCCAGCAGTGTGTATGACCAAGTTCTAGAATGTGGATAGGAGGGCAGTCTACCACTTCCAATCTGACACTTCTGGAGCATTAAGAACATCCTGATGTTTTTTTACCCACTGTTATCCACATGGACAAGGATGAACATGTCCTGTGAGACAAGGGAGAAAGAAGTTTGTGATGCAGAGAGATCCTGTTGATGCCATCAACAGTCTTTCTGCAGCAGACAATTCCTGAAGGGACAGAGCTGTCCAGAGTATCTTGTTCCTCTTGTACCTGGAACCCCTACTCTTTGTCCTTATGGCTAAGGATTTGAAGTCCTTTGTTCCACTGCCAAGGGCAGCATTGCATCTTGGGATTCCTGCTCCTTCTTAGATCAGATCAACTACGGCCTCTGTGGTTCACAACACCATTCTGGCCTGGGATGTACAAAGATGTCAACAGATCACAAACTGTACTTCAGAGAACAGGCCTCAGAACTTCCTGGAGACAGATGCTATACCGGGCAGTTTGGTGGTACACGTCTGCCAGCTAACAGAAAGCTGAGCAGAATAATTCTGTGGGTTGACAGCAAAACTTACCTCAAGAAAAAAAAAAAAGACTAAAAAATTAGTAGTAGTGATAAAAACATATAATGCATATGTATGTTTGCATATATGTATATACATATTAATACATAAAGAGAGATTAAGTCACACTCTCAGAACTTCTGATGCATGGGTCTGAGAGTCCTGACTTCAGACTAGATCTGCATTTTTTGTTTCCCAAAAAGACACTAATGCTACTAGTCCAGTGATGGGAACCCATGTCTTAAACTGTATGGCCCTAGTGTAGCCTAACTTGGAAGGCAAACACTATCTTCAATACCTGAGCCAGAACTGGAGTAAAAACAGCTTATATGAGAAAGTGGGTAGCTACTCATGGCTTCTCTAGAGGAAGATCATGGCTGAGAAGATAGCAAGGTATAGAATTCCAGCAACTCCAAACATAGATGTAAATCATAAAACCTGCACTGATTCATTACAGGTTGTCATAGGAGCAGAGGGAAGATTAGATGTTCATTCATAAGTGGGACATCTCTATCAACCCTTCTGAGACTCATGGAACATTGTAGGAGAAAATATGGGAAGAATGTAAGAGCCAGAGGAGCACCAGCTTCAGGGCATGGCATGGCTGCTGTCATTCTTGAACTCACAGTATCCAAGATTACCTGCTCTAGATCTGTACAAGATTGAGACTGTCAACATCTTGTCGTGAAGAAGCGGGGAGCTCACAGGGCCCCACTCCATCTGAGGATTTATAAGTAGCTAATGCTTGGTGAGAGAAGCACACATCTTAGCAGTGTTGTCAGTGGGAAGGTATCCAAGTTTCTATAAATAACCCTAATGGGGTTCATTGGGCCAAGGGGGAGGAAGAAAGGAAGGAAGGAAGGAAGCATGGAGGGAGGGAGAGAGGGAGGAAGACAGAGAGAGAGGAAGGAGAGGGAGTATTGGGAAGAGGAAGCAGATGACAGAAGTGAGAGAAAACTAAGATGAACATGATAAAAACTACATACTGTATACATACATGAAAATGCCAAATTGAAACTCATATATACTTATAAAAGTCTAAACCTTACCAAAAAAATTTTAGAAAAAGAGATAGGAGAGAACTTCAGCCAGACTGAGTCTGTATCTCAGACCACAACATTTATCACAGACCACAGTGGCAGTATGTAGATAGAGAAGAGCAACAAGCTGGAAGGAACCTGGGTCCCTGGCATGTGGATAGTCCTTCCACCCCTGGCTTCCACCAGCAGGCATCTCTGCAGAAAGAAATGAGCTTTTACTGTGGATGCTCACTCTAAACAACTGAAGCATAGCCATCCTGTCTAGAGGCTTCTGTGTCCTGTGCCCCACCTTACTCTCATCCTCACCCTGCCACCCCCACCCCCACCTTCACCCTCATTTTCACCCCTACTCTAATCTTCAATACTCACCCTCTCACCCCAGTCATTCTGGAGCTATTTGTCTTTATCATATGTAAATATATAAGATTATTGTGCCTCTGAATGGCCATTTTACATGGCAAGAAACCCAAGTGGCCTCCATGCACTGAGCAGCTCATAGCAAGGGGAACCATCAGAGCTCTGGAGAGCAGAATTCAGTCTAAGAAGACAAGATAATCCCAGCATAGACCTCCCCCCATTCCCACCGGATATGTGCCCTGACTGGCTCCATTGACAAGCCAGACAGGATTCCACATCACAGATTCATAGATGCGGAAGTGTGGACCAGTACTGAGCCACTCACACGCACAACCCTGGAGGATTGCTAAAGAAGGTCCCAAGCCTATGACAAATAACTCACTCTAGGCCTGAAATAGTGCTGGTAATCTTCAAATTCCAGATGGTTCTGGGACAAAAATCTACTCAAACCCTAGTTCATCTTCCAGACAGACCCTGACATTGCCACTCCATGGCGTCAACATCCTGTGCTCAGATGCATCAAGTCTTGGTCACACAGCATTTTACCTTTCCTGCTCATAAAAGCCTTCATCACTAGTAGGAACCATATTGTCTTCCTTGGCTCAGAGAAAGGCAGTGACTAGCCACTGGTTGCCCAGCAAAGGGAAATGGTATAGGGAGAGGAAGCCAGACCTCCTGCTTTGCAGGTCTGTTTCACTGACACTCAACCAGAAAAGCTGAAGCAGGCTTGGAGCTCCTGCACTCTACCCAAACCTGCAATGCCTGGCCAGCTAGACTTCAGGAAGCTGTCTATGCAGAAGGACAATCGCTGATCCACAGAGACTCAGACTTGTGTAATGAAACTCGTCCTCAGATTTCCTCCATCCTGGTGGAATGGAATATTTAGACATAACAAAGACTCTCTCTTCCCTTCTTTCATAGAGCCCACAGTGGCATTAAAGAAATGCAAAGAAAAGGCAGGTCTCGGTGTCATTCTTCAGAGATCTGCCAATTACCCAACAGCCTTCAAGACTCCAATTGACTCTGTGCCTCTGTGATGGAAGCCCGTCATCTCCTCAGCACTATTGTGGGGCTTTCACCTGACCAAGCAGTTGCCTCATTGAGCCCACAAGCATTGAGGAAGAGGAGAGATGGGCAGGGTTAGGGTCCCTCATCCCACTTCACAAATGAGAGAAGTGTGGCAGAGAGAGGTTAAGGGACATGCCTAAGGACACACGACAGTTACGAGTCACCACTCACAGAGTCCACAGGGAGATGAGAGTCTAAACTGCCTTCCCTGAAAGACGCAGAAGGGTTGAAACTCACCAGTAGATCCCACTTATACCCCTAGCCTTTCTTCCCTCAAAGCCTTTCCTTCACTGTTCTCTTGATATGTAGAATTCTGCCTACTGTCCCCAAGCCCACCATCCCTTAACACCTCTTTGTATAAACCATTCCTTTTTCACTCTACTTCCTAAACAGATTCTCATTCTTCTGCCCCTTGCCCATGCAATAACCTCCCCGCAAGGGTCCTGCCCTGGTGCCTATTTGCCTGCGGTTAAGATGACTGGGGCACGTGGGGGGAGGCAGTTTCTAAGGAGATCGTTTTAGCTTGTAGACAATTGCCTTCTTGCTTCTTGTGTAGCCTTTCTTGATAATTCTGCTCTCCTCTCTTCTTGCAAGGACAGCACTAATCCCCATCCTTGTGACTTCACTTGACCTCAGAAACCAAATACAGATGTGAGACACTATAGATAGGGGTTCAGTATGTGCCCTGGTTGGGGCAGGGGGGATTATTTCAGCCCACAGCATTCCTAAATGGCCATGTCTACCCAAGGAGGATCTGTCTGACCCACAATAGGGTTGTTATGTCCCATACAGGAGTCCCTTCACACAAGACCCTGATACACCTGTGTCATATACAGTACCTGAATGATGGGAAGGCCACCAGTCACCCCATGGCTGGCTTACACTACTGTGACTGCTGACACACAAAGGAAAAGAATGGGCAAGAAAACACAGGTGGAAAGCTCCATCACTGTGCATCATCTCTCCACAGAGCCTCATTCTCCGAGGCCCCGAGAAAGCACGAGCTATAACCTTGTTTTTCTGAGTTTTGCCTTGTCCTGGCTTATCATCAGCTCTAGGACCACTAATCTAACCAGCAAGTATCTGCCCAACCTGTCATCATCTGCAGGACCCCCTCGGTTCTGGAAGGCCAGAGTACATCCAGACCTTGAAGATGAGCTGATCCTCATTCTATGGCTATCTGGTGCCAACGATCCTTTCAGATGCCTTTTCCTCCAGGCAGTACCCCTGATTACCTCTTCCCAGACCCCCTTACTCCCTTTTCATGTGTAGCCCATGTCCAGCATCATTGTGTACTTTTCTGGTCACCTTCCCCATCAATAGGGTCCCCTTGAAGGCAGAGTTTAGGTGAGTGACCCCTACTGAGCCTTAATATTCAGCCCTGCTGGATTCATTGTCTGCACTGCAGGAAAATGTCCTTATTGTCGAGGGCATGGGATTGTTGAGCAGGCCTCAGTGAGACTAGCCCCAAAAGACCTCACACAGGGTACCGACCCAACCTCCCAAACGTGAATACCACCCACAGGACCGACCACTTACCCACTGCTGAATTTAACAAACACTCCAAGAGATAATAGTTAATTTCACAGAGCCCTGAGTGGAGGCTGTTAAAATGTTAATATTATTTAAATTGTTTCCCATTTTCAACAGTTCAAGCCGCAAATCTAAATGTTTCCCCATGCTTTCTGCGGAGCCCAGCTCACAAAAATGATTGATGAGGTTCCAAATACAGAATTTCCCATTTTAAATTAAGAAACGCAACATGAGAGTTAGAAGTAAAAGGCTGCCTGCTGTATGTGGTCTGCTGGTGGGCAGCTTCCCCATCCCACGAAGGCTTATTTGTCGCTTGTCCCTGGTAACTGGGTAGCTCTGGGTCCTCCACTTGGGTCTTCCCCAGCCTTGCATCCTCAACTGGAAATTAAGTAACAGGATCTACCAGGGCCCACTTAGGTTCCACTTAGCAGCCAGCATTTAGCGCCTGGTGATTTCCCTGTATACTACACACATTCTCTCTATGGGGACCAAGAGAGATATTACTATGGTCACACAACCAGAATTGAAGGTGGTTTGCCACAGTAAACTTGGTAGTCGTGCCCCAAGCACAAGAGACTGTCTTGATTCCTTTACTCTCCCTGGGGTTCATAGCCCTGTGATTCAGAATCAAGTTCCAGCCAAACCTCATGTGCTCCTCTGTACCTAGCCTGGGCCAGGTGCTATATCAGCTATATTGGCATCACCTCCAGAGCCCCTCCCACAAGGTCACAATAAAGGAGTTAGTATCATTTTGTATTGTTTGTGAGCAAACTCAGACCAGGAGACTGAACCTAATGATGGAGGATACATGGCTTATAAGCACTAAGGTCTAGTTTAAGCACAGATATTCAGGCTTCCACATATACTCCCATGGGTACACGTGTACACGTGTACACATGCACGTACACACACACACACACACAAATCAAGCCATAGGAAACAGGTGAAATCCTGGATGAATGTGTACTGTTGGCTTGGGTACTGCCTTGTCAAGAACCCCAGGGCCTCAGACCAACGGGAATGGCAAAGCCTTCCTCTGCCTGAGGTTCAGAGGGATGACAAAGCCTTCCTTTGGCTCAAGCGAGAGTATTTATAATCAAGCTACCTCCTTTCAGATGAGAACAGCTAAGACAGCTTCCCTACTAAGACCCAACAAGACTAGCTAACCCTTCCTTCCCCTGCTCTACATAATAGACACGCTGAGGTTCCAGATTGTTGGCAGTCAGTGCTGGTCTTTCAAAGCAAACATGGCCCTCTCAATCCCAGTTTTTCTGTGCATATGTCAGTGTGCCTGTCCTTTCTTCATTTCCTCATCAGCCCAGTCAAGTTTTCAGGAGCAAGCTATTTAGGCCATAGTGCCCAAGGGAGACGTGGCATTGCTGCTTAGTGAGGTAAGACCATGGTGTGGGAATGGAGCCAAGCAGGAGTATAAACTGTGACCCAAGGCAGATGTGGCCACGATCACTGCAGAGAGGTCAGAGGCAGATTTAGACTTCTCTGGTAAGATCTCTGGAAGTTGGAACAAAGCCTATATGATGAGGCCAGACACAAGCAGGAGACAGGTGCCTCAGACGGAGGACAGGAACATGAGAAGGAGGCTTGGACTCCAGATTTAGAAACCATCCAAAGGGAGACATGTGAAGCAGCCATTGGTAGCATCGGTGGGATGACTCCAGAAGCCTGGGCTGCTTCATATACCAGAAGGTGGGAGGCCCCGAGTCCTGTCATCTCGGGGACAGCTGTCTAGCTGCTCACCTTGTGTTGAGGTCCTCAGGTGGCCTTGGCCAGGCTTGTCCTCCTCTCAACAAAGGCCACAGATGTCCTATAACATTGCAAGTCTCTGCTCACTACTAAGTACCTGTCCTGCCCTTCCACAGCCTAGACAAGGAAGGGCTGGGAGAAGTCGGGGTTCATTCCAGCTGTAGTACCTTCAAAATGCCTATAAACTGTGGGTGAGTGGACAAACTTCCTTGGGTGTCAGGTTCCATGTCTACCAATGGCAAAGATAGCTGTCTAGTGGCTGTTATGGAGGTTCAGTGAGACAAAGTCCGTAAAGTGTACAGTTATCACTACTGTGGACACTAGATATTGTTCTCTATGGCTCCCTCTGGTTCCTGTAGCTGAAGGACATGGTAGCTACAGCCCTGACCTCTGAGCAGACTGTAGAGCGGTGGTCTTGATGCATCCCTCAGAAGTATGATGGCAGTCAGCCAAATGAACCTCTTCTCTGTGGCACAGTAGGACACAGGCAGGGCTGACCCTCCCACCTCCTGATGCTCTATGATACAGGCCCACTTTGGCTCTTGGCTGGGAAGGAGAAAATATTAAATGAACCCAAGGCTTCCTGGCTCAAGGTATGACAATGGTGTAGAAGAGGAGAGAGAGATGAGTTCCTCTCTCCTGAGGCAAGATGACAAAAGAAAACAAAAGAACCTGCCTTGCCCTGAATAGAAGATTCCAGCCACATTTGAAGTACACCTGATATCACCCTCTCCATCTGTGGAATGGGAACAAGGAGAAGCTTGTGGTATGAGTAGTGTGGAAAATACAGCCTAAGAATGAGAACAGTGACTGGAGTGGGAAGAGCTCCCTGAATGTCACCTAGGAGACTGGGAAAGAAGCAGGGTACCTTCCCCCTGCTTCGCGCTCTTCTCTGGACTAAAGAGGCTGGTCTTTACCATCCCTCTGGGACTGTGTGGTTCTATGATATACCTGCTTCAACCTTGCCTCTTCCTCCAAAGATCAATGACACTTGGGTGACCCAAAGCCACCAAAGAGGCCCACATGGTCTTTCTCCGGCACTCTGCTCTGGTAGCCTAGGAGCATGTCTCCCACTTCTGTAGGCTGGCCTCCCAGCCTCCTCTCTACTCACTCTCTTCATGTTCCTCCTCTTCCTCCTCCTTCTCTCTCTCCCTCCCTCCCTCCCTCCCTTCTTCTTCTTCTTCTTCTTCTTCTTCTTCTTCCTCCTCTCTCTCTCTCTCTCTCTCTCTCTCTCTCTCTCTCTCTCCTTCATAGCCTTCCCACCCCACAGACACCTCCCCCAGGTAGTCTTCATTCTGACACTCTACTTCCTACCATCACAGGACAGACATCATCACCTCAAATTTTGAACCAAATGTGTTGACAGAATTGAGCAGAACAGGATGGAGCATGATAAGATAGAGCTGGTGGCCAAAATTAGGGTTAGGGTCATGAGTGAGACAGGGCCACCTTCGCCATGGAAGCATCCCTTATGGGGCAGAGCCTGCCTGCTTGACATAGCCTGTCCTTCATTTCAGCTATTCTTTTGCAGACAGAGAAACTGAGGCTGTGTATCAGACTACTGAACCCAGGTGGAAGAGGCCCAGTCAGTCAGTCCTGCACATACTCCTCTGCTTACAGGCCCATTCTCATTAGAGAAACTGGTCCTCTGAGTCTTTCTAGTCATTTGGCCTCAAAAAAAAGAAAAAGAAAAAAGGATTTGGGAGGTTATGAATAAATACAGCAGGTACTCAGGATGATGTCCCCCAAAGGATGATTGACAAAACTTTGAGACCTTCCTGTCGCAGTGACTTCTCAGAGCATCACTGGGCCTGAGATCTCACCCACTTCCTCTTTCAGAAGGCAAGCACTTGAAGCACAGCATCCCCCCACCCTTGAGCTGCCTGCAGCCTGGATTCCTCACAGCCACTTCAGCTTTCCATCCCCCTCCCCAGCGTCTCTCTTGCAAGGAAATGGTCCAAAGCTGGCTGTTCTGATAAACTGGAGGCTTGGGGACTTTCTTCAAGTGCCTTGTAAATGGAAGCGTCTCTGAGCTTGGAGACGGCTCTTGGTGTTCAATGAGATTATATTTCTTATTTAAATCACTGATTGGAGGCTTGGTTTCAAAGTTAGATGCTGTGTACCCCTGGCCTGCTCTGGGCTCCTGGGGAGAGGCAATATAGTGCTGCATTGTGTAACATCTTTCCAAGCCCTCACTCCCATTCAGATGCCTCCAGGATGGAGAGCCTTGTAGCACGGGGGATGAAAGCCACCTCCCCTCCTGGTCTGGGGAACGGGAGATTATGCTTTTCATTCCAGAGTGCCTTCTCTATGGCTCCCCACCACGCTCTGCACCAGCCGGCTCCCCTCTCAAAGCGAAGGGGAGATAAAAGGCAATGTGTGCTTCATCCCACCTCCGGCGAGAGCTCCAGTCAGCCTTTTGTCAGCAGAGGATAAGCACCACCATTTTTTTTGAAGGATTGTTGTTTTGAGAGCTCTGCTGGGAGGTTTTGTGAAGCCCCACCCCCAGCCCCCATGCAAACATGCTGTGGTCCTACCGGCCCTGAGCTAAACCTCCGCTAGGCAGATTCATCCTCTCAATAGGTGCCATCCATAAGCACCAAGCACCTTGGCACCATGGTGGGGAACCTGGCATCCCTAGGTCCTCAGGAAGAGGAAGGACAGGACAGGACTGAACACGGCTGGAGCCATACAGACCCTCCAAAGGCCCAGGCTCTTCCTTTCAAGAAAATTTTGCAGTTCATTTTGTGTCAGAATAATATATTAGTAACAGCAGCCTCTAGACTGTGTGCAATTCATCCTCTTTCAAGCCTTTGTCTGAAGGGAAATGGAAGGGGCTTGTCAGGGCATCTTTGAGACAGAATAGGGATCTATCAAAAGCAGTCCCAGGATTTTTGGACTGTCCCAGAGACTCAGACAAGATGAAGGCCAATGCTGGCCTTCAAGGATGCCCTGCTGTACCTGGAGCTGCAGCACCAGGATGATGGTTTAGTATGCCAGGCACATCCTTTGCCTCACACATTGAGGGACCACAATCAGGTAGCTGATAGGAATGCAAGTCACATCGCTGGACCATTGCCGCAGTGAACTGATTCATGCTGCTACTTTGAGGTGGGAGAAGGGACAGTGGGGCCCAGAGACAAACCATCCTGGCTCTATTGTACAGCTGCTGTTTGCAAGCTGAAATACTCCATCCTCTCCCTCTCCTGCTGCAGAGCTGGCTCTGGCTGCTACTTGCAAAGACTGACGATTCTGGCCTCGGGTTCTGGCTGAACAATAGTATTATGTGATGCATAAAGAGTACCCGGGCAACGGAGACAGGCATGGCTTAATTCGCTCAGTGCCCAGTGGCTTTTGAACGCCCCTGCATTCAGCTTTTATCCTGAACAGCCCTGGCCTCTCCCCTCCCTTTTATTCCCCAGCCCTCCTCATCACAATCTCTCCCCAGTCTGCAAGGGAGCTGATGGCCACAAATGAGAGATACAAAAGAAAGGAGGGGGTTGGGGAAGAGACACTCTCGTAGCCAGAAAGATTCCAAGTCGTTGAAGAGATCTGGGCTTTAGTTTCTGGTGCCATCAACTTATGAGGACATCATGAGGGCCTCTTGGGTACATATCTATTCATCTCCAGGTTCCCAATTGGGTACTTATCTATTCATCTCTGATTTAAGTCTCCTGGTAAGAGAGACGGAAAGGAAATCCAGTAGGAACTTTGCCAACTCTGACATGCTACCCTATGAACACACACAGCTACACTGCATCCTTCTGGCCGCACGTCTCAGTCCTAAACGTTCTCCACTGAAGTACGGCATTTTCCTAAGGCCAGGCCACAGGTCAGGATGGAAGATAAGTGGCACAATCCAGGTGGTTCCCATGACCCACTGATGGCACCCCCTCTGTCTGTCCACAACAGCAGTCACTGCTGACCCCAGCTTTGTTGTCAACGTTTGTAGTCTTCCAAGAACAAGAAGCCCAGTCCCTCCTTTTCCTTCTCCTTTCCCCTCCCCATTCTACTTCTCTTTAAAAGAAAGCAGACATGTAAACTTGCCTGCAAAGTGATCGATTTTAAAATGTTAGCGCTGCTATTTATTTGTTTGTTTGTTTGTTCGTTTGTTATGTATGCAGTGTTCTGTCTGCATGCCTGCAAGCCAGAAGAGGGCACTAGATGTGGTTGCTGGAAATTGAACTCAAGACCTCTCAAGGTCTAGCCAGTGCTCTCTCAACAGCTGAGCCATCTCTCCAGCCCCAGCTTCACTGCTTCAAACCGTGACAGAGCAAACAAAACTGAGCAGAAGGTGCATCTAATAGGAGCCTTATCTTAAGCTCAGAGCTAATACAATTTCAAGAACCTCTATTTCAGGAACTCTGTCCTATGCAACTCTGACCCTGGGCAGATACGGATGCCTCACATTGTGGTTTCTTTGAGAGAGAAAGAAAATAAGAAGCAACTCAAAGTGGGCCCAGTGCTACCAACTGTCCTGCTACCTTATATCCAGCTAATGCCAGAGTGGTCCCCTCCCCACGGGTGAAGGACGTGCTCTAGACCCTACGCTACCCATCCTTCTCACTGCCCCTACCATCCAACCCAGCCGAGCTTTAGAGTCTCATGTCCCAAATAACCAAGAAAATGTCCCTTGTCTGAATTCCTAAATGGAACCTCAGTCTCCATACCCCGCCTTCCTGTCCAAGTCTTCTCAGGGGCAACAGCTCCAGAACAGCTTCATTCTGAAGAGCCAGGGATGGGGAGGGATCTGGGGAATGTCCAGTGGACATTGATTCTACGGAATCCCACACTGGCTGTGGCATCTTATGAACCTATCTTAAAATCACAGCCCATCTGGGTCTGGAGAGATGGCACAGAGGCTAAGAGTACCGACTGTTCCTCCAGAGGTCCTGAGTTCAATTTCCAGCAATCACATGGTGACTCACAACCATCTATAATGACATCTGGTACCCTCTTCTGTATACTGCATTCATAATAAATAAATCTTTATTAAAAATCACCACAGTCCATCTTCATAGCATACACAGCCATCTCAGAAGTCATGCACTTATGTTACTTCAGCAAGTATTGAACAACTAGTATTTGCTGACACTGGGGGAAAATATTAAGTTCAAGAAGCTCTGTGAAGGATGTAATAGAAGAAAACTTCTCTTACCCATTTTTAGTTACATTAACAGCCAGCCAGTCAGCAGGCTACCTGAAAGGCTACAAGTAAGCCTCTCTGATGCTGCTGTTGGAAAGCTATGTTATAACCCCACTCAGCTGTCAGAAGCATCTCTGTCACAGACAGCAGCAATACAGGAGGCAGACCAGCTCCCTGCTCATCATCAAACTCAAACACCTTGTATAACATGGATCATATTGCTATGGAGAGCAAAACAAGAAGTTATGTTTTCTAAACATACATGTGGATGGAGAAAGTATGAAAGAAAGGGAGTGGACTAGTCTAGAGGGCTGGGATGACCCTCTGGGGTAGTGGTCTTTAACATGGAGTAGTTCAAGCTGCTGACAAATTGGGAACACTGAAGGGAGATGGGAATAAGATGAAAGAAGTCCAGTTAGGACCAAGTCATGGTGATTTTGCAGAAGACAAAAAGGTTGGGTCCTGTTCTGTGTGCGATAGACAGCTGTTGGGATGGATGTTCATCAAAGAAATGATTCTGGAACTGGATTTCAGATTGAGCTTTCACAGGCTGTGTGAGGAGCACACTGGAGGCTAGGAGAGTGGTCCAGGAGAGGAAGGCAACAGATCAGAGAGCAGTCTGCAGCCTGAGCTAGGGCAGTGGCAATGGACTGAGAAAGAGGGCATGAACATCAGAATGAGTATAGCTTGGGAGGTAGCTGGTCACCAGGGTGGTGTCCTCATCAGTTGTCTATCAACTGGTCACACTCCAGAGTCATTTGGGAAAAGGGACTCTAAACTGAGAAATGCCTCCATAAGATTGTGCTGTAGGCAACTCTGTCAGATTTATTTTTTAATTGATGCCTGATATAGGTAGTGCCACTCATGGACACATGGGTCTAAATGAGGTAGGAAACACTGAGTAGGCCATGAGGAACAAGCCAGTAAGCAGTGCTCTCCATGGCTGCTGCTTCAGTTCCTGCCTCCAGATTTCTGCCTTGGGATCCTGCCCTGAATTTCCTCACTGATGAACTGTGGCCTAAGGGTTGTTAAGGCAAATTTCACTTTTTCCTCTCCAAGTCACTTTTGCCTATGGGGTTTTATCAGAGCAACAGAAACCCTAAGTAAGGTGGATGATGAGTAAAGATGCCTGGATGTCAGGGAAGACTGTAATACCAGCCTAATAGGAGAAGGCACTTGGGAGGGAACACAGGTCCACAGCTCTGGGTAGATGACAAAGGAAAGACTCCTATGTGACCATGGTTACAGAAGTTGGAGAAGAAGACGGTCTAAGACTGAGGATGCTCAGTGGCACAGATCCAAAGTGGACACCTTGGAAGAACCATCATTCCAATCTACTCCTTAAGCCCACATCCACTGCAGCTGGGAGGGAGCTGCGAGCAAACCTCTGGAAGGTGTGCGGTCCTCGGTGCCTGATGTGGACTGTAAATATTTGCCTGGCTGAGAGCCCCAAATGGAGAAGCAGCAGCAACTCCTCTGAACGTGGTAATCGACGAATTTCTCATGGAGGGTTTAAAGAGGGGAAGCCATCTCAATGATGGCACTTCACACTCGGTACTTGACATTCCTAGGCACTCCACAGGCATTAGCTAATTAATCCTTGAGTCTGTTTAGCCCCCAAAAGAACTCCCAAAGGCTGCACTTCTACCCCCATGGGTGGGGAGTTCCACTCCCTGCTGAGGTTTAGACTCTAGCCAGTGAGGGAGACCGCCCTGCAGATGGCCTCTCGCCTACTCCACGTGTGGACAGAACCAGCAGCTGCTGGGAAATTGGAAAGGGAAGCTGAAAGAAGATGGTTCCACTGTATTTGATCCTTCTTCAGAAGGTCACAGAAAGAAATGGGACAGAGCCCAATGCCTACTCAAGTCCCCACTAGGTGTGGCTCTCCGCATACTAGCTTTCTCTAAATGTATCTTCACTTTTAATTCTCAAACACCCAAGATGCATGTACTTCCATACATCATATTCTTCCAGGAGATACTGAGGCAAGGAGCCAAGCTCAAGAAGGCAGTTTATTTGTAGCATGGCTCCAAAAGGCACTAAGTGGGGTGAGAAAATAGTGAATGCAGGAAAGTAATTCATAAAAGAGGTGTTAGAGAGGTCCTTATTACTGTAGATATGTAAGGCTCCATCTGCTGAGGATCTGGGGATCTATGAGCATGCCTCAGCCATCACATGGAGGGCTAAGGGAGTGAAGGAGCATGGGAGGGGGTTTATTCTCCACAGGAACTGCATTTTTTTTAAAGATTTACTTATTATGTACACAGTATTCAGAAGAGGGTACCAGATGTCATCATAGATGGTTGTGAGCCACCATGTGGTTGCTGGGAACTGAACTCAGAACCTCTGGAAGAACAATCAGTGTTCTTAACCTCTGAGCCATCTCTCCAGCCCCAGGAACAGCAATTTCTAAAGTCAATTGATAGGACACTTGCACTCAAAACACAGGTCAATAAGGGAAGGAGAGAGATAACCCACAGGGATAAAGCACCAATAGCATCCATTGTGACTCTCCTGGATGTGACACTCTGAGATCATAGCTAATATGACCAAGATCATACAGGTCAGGTCATGAAAGAGTGAAAACCCTAAATTTGCATGGCGTCGGTTTGCTCTAAAGTCTCTACATGTTGCTACTGCTGTTGTTGGTTTATTTTTGTTTTGTTGCTTTGTTTTATTGAAACGCACTTACATGTAGCCCAGGCTACTGGAAAATTCACTACACAGCCAAGGACTGTACTTCTGACTCTCCTGTCTGCATTTCTCATGTGCTGGGATTACAGGCCTGCACACCATACCCAGTTTGTATGGTGCTGGGAAGAAGCAGGATTTCTTGCCTGTCATGTAAACTCTACCAACTAAATTACAGCCACAGCCAAAAGTCTCTGTTCTTTAAACCATTTACTATCTTCCAAATCTAGGTTTCCTCTTCACCTTTCCTTCGCATTTTGTCTCTCAAAATAAGGTCATTCCTGCCTTCAAATTATGTCCCCTCTGCCCCCTTGAAGGCCTGCCTCTTTAGAGTCTGAATGGGGCAACGGGGCTCAGCAAGTATGAGCACATGTGGAGGCCAGTAAATAACCTCAAATGTCATTCTTAGGAACAAGGTCCACCTCTTTTAACAGAATCTCATATTGGCCTGGAGGCCATCAATTTGGCTATATTAGCTGGCCAGTCAGCCCTTGGCACTCCTGTTTCTACCTGCCTGGCCTTGGGATTGCTTACAAACACACCACCACACCCACAATTTTTTCATGAGTGCTGGCATCAAAGTAGGGTCCTGGTACAGGTTACTGGCTATCTCCCCAGCCACTCTGGCCCTTTAATTCATTTGATAATTCTGTGGGACACAGAACTGCAGGATTTCAAGGACTGTGAATTTCATACCCCGGTATCACTGTTCCTTGATTTGGCTTTGGTTGCTGCAGCCAGCAGTGAACATTTATCTCTGATTGGAAGATCAAATTTGGCAGGCGCTATTTCTGTGCATCTGGGTGAGGAGTTGGGAGGAGGATTCATTTGGCAAGCATCTTTACCAGCTGAAACTCTTGAGGACAGCAGCCAAGAGTTGGGGGAACCAGCAACCTTCTAAGAAGAGCCAAACCTTCCTCTGTGGCTGCCTCTTTGCCTGAGGAGAGATTAAAGCATTTCTCTCCTCCACACCTTTACCCATACTCTACTCTTTTCCAAGATAACCCTGTTAGACCAAGCTCCATCCAGGGCAAAGTTGATCAATGGGGTTAATAAAGTGTACAAATGAAAAGGTGCAAGAACCTAAGTACCACACATTTCCTTAGATGAGAGCTACCTACCTCGATTAGAGAATCCACAAGCCGGAAGTGGGGGAGGCAAAGCCTGTTATCAAGAGGAAGTGAATGCAAGAGGTCTCAAGCTGCAAACAGGTGATGACGGTGTGGCTACTGTTTTGGCAGGTGTGATGGTCTTTGATCACAAGTGGCCTGGAGACAGGTCTCAAGAGGCAATTGTTGAACTTCCAAAAATTTGACAAGTCAGTTATTAAAGACACTATTGAAAATTAGATTATGTAAACTTACAATAAACTTACACTTAAAAAATGAAAGGGGCGGGGCTGGAGAGATGGCTCAGCGGTTATGAGCACCGTCTGCTCTTCCAGAGGACCCGGGTTCGATTCCCAGCACCCACATGGCAGCTAACAACTGTCTGTAGTTCCAGTTCCAGGCAAACACCAAGGCAAATAAATAAATAAATAAAGTTTAAAAAAAAAATGAAAGGGGCTGGGGAGATGAGTCATTCAGCAAACTGCTTGGCACACAAGCATGAAGACCCACCACAGTTAAGATCCCCAGTACCTCTATAAAAAGTTGGCCACTATGGTATGTGTTTGTAACCCTAGTGCTGATGGGTAGAAGTAAAAGTCCACAACCCAAAAGAGAACGTGGAGATTAATCAAGGAAAATACCTGGTGCTGATGCCCTGCTCCACACACAGAGAGAGTAAAAACACTTGTGTTATATTGCTAGCTTTTTTTCTAATTGTATGTCTGAGTTTATTTAGAGATACTGCAGCTGATTGATGGGAATTCTACATGATGGTGGACACAGCACATCTCTACTAACATAGCAGTTCAAGAGGAATGTAGGCTGCTTGAAATTGACTCTGGTGGTAGATGGTATTAACAGACACACACACACAGGTACATTCTAAATATTAGAGCTTTTTAAAAATGAAAGCCTGCACTTAACAAGCAGTTAGCAGCATACATAGGTCATGCCCCAGAATTAAGCATCCTTGCACACTTCCATACTTGATACTGCCCTGCACAACTATCTGTGGGGCCAGTTGTTGAAAGGATGACCTTGTTTCAGTGTGCCTGCTCATTGCCCAGCATACCCTCTTCCTCTCCTGTTCCACTCCTCCAACACCACCAAAGGTTTGCCTATGGCCCTGCTGTGCCCTGATTAGCCAGGGTTAGTCAATTCAATCCTTTCACGTCAGCCCTTGCTTTTAGTTACCCCAACAAGCTGGGTTTGTCACCCTCTTTTAGTGATGAGGAAACTGCCTGTGAGAGAAAAGCTAAGTCACCTTTAACAAAACAGAACTGACCTGACCTGGCCAGAGTCGCTGACCGTGCCCTCTTTGCTTCAGCACAGAGGTCCAGAGGCCTAAGGGCTAGTGGTGGGGGCTGGACATCAAAACCCCTGGATCCACTGAACTTCAGAATGCAGTGAGCTGAAGTGTCTGCTCAGGTGAGTCCATGGGTTCAGGGTGAAGTAGACTGGGGTGAAGTGGGATGTGAAGAACTCACTCAGTAGATAAGACAAAATCCTGGTTTCTGGAATTAGACAGCACACAAGGGAGAGTCCTGTATCCTTGGGGATGCTTGGGAATACCTAGTAGATGCCCAAGGTCTCTAAGGCCCAGCCTGGAACTCAGGAACATCACAGAATAACTGGACCTTGAGGTCAGGGCTATACCAGAGGTGACACAGCTGTGCTATCAGATGTTGTGGGTCATGAGATGGGGGCAGTACCTGGTGAGGATGGGCAGGAATCAGACCTTATTGCTGAAACATGGTCTCTCACTGAACCAAGCCCCTGAGGTTCTCCTGTGTTTGTTACCACCCCAGCACTGGAGTTAAAAGTAAGTATATCCCCACCTGGCTTGTACTTGATCTCAGGGGTTAAAGTCAGGTCCTCATGCTTGCAAGGCCAGCACTTCATCCAATGAAAGCCATCTCACAGTACTTTACAGGTGCAGCTGTTTTCCCACCTCCCTTTAGAGGGAGAGGCCTGTCTGTACCAAACAGAAAAAACCAGCTCAGCTCAGCTCAGCTCCTCCTGACTCTGTAAGTACACACAGGGGCCCACACACATACATACACGTGAATCCACCACACACAGGGATAAATAAATATGTAAAAGGAATAAGTTATTTTAAGTCTGTACAAGTGGAAGCTTCCAAAGAGCCATGGCGGCAGTTCCTAATGCTGACTGAATGTCTCATATGTCTGTCATTTATTGTGCAAAAGCCATTGTGGATGATCTGGGGAGAAATATACAGAAGAAATGCTGTCCCCATGCATAGGGTGAACACAATACTGATAGGTGTGTGTTCTGTAAGGCTTCATGGGTGTTGATTCCTTAGATCAAGGACAAGCAGAATCTCAAGAGGGCTGCCTGGGCAGATGGGACGAGCATTCTCTGACAATGGCAAGGCAATGAGGAAAGAAGGACATGTGTACAATGCAGGAACATCACAGGACCCAGTTGTTCAGGCTGCTCAGGGCCCGCTCCCATTCTTTCAGACAGGCCTATCTCTGTGTTGGACTGCCTTTTCTGATCCTGGAGCTGGAGAGCCAGATCACTCTCTTTTGCTGTTTATTTGTTTGTTTGCTTTCCTTAAGCAGCACTACTTTTTTAATTTATGAAATTTTTAAATTCATTTTACATATCAACCACTTATCTCCCTCTCATGTTTCCTCCTGCTCCACCCTAGCCTCCCACCATCCCCTCCCCACATCAAGGCTGAGCAGGTATCCCACCATAGGGAATGGGCTCCAAAAAGACAGCTCATGCACCAGGGATAGATCCTGATCCCACTGCCAGGGTCCTCTTAAGTAAATCAAGCTACCCAAGTGTCTCCCATATGCAGAGGACCTAGTCTGGTCCCATGCAGGCCTCACAGCTGTTAATCTAAAGTTCATGAGTTCCCATAAGCTTGGTTCAGTTCTCTGTAGATTTTCCCATCGTGATCTTAACCCCCTTGCTCATATAATCCCTCTTCCCTCTCTTCAGTTGGACTCCCAGAGCTCAGCCTGGTGCTTGGCTGTGGATCTCTGCACCTGCTTCCATCACTTCCTGGGTGAATGCTCTATGATGACAGTTAGGGTATTTACCAATCTGGTTATTGCGGTAGGCCAGCTCAGGAACCCTCTCCACTATTGCTAATAGTCTAAGCTGAGGTCATCCTTGTGAATTGCTGGGAGTTTCCCTAGTGCAAGGACCCCATAATGACTTCCTCTATCAAGACATTTTTCATTGCTCTCCCACTTCATCCCTCCCATTCTCTTATATTCTCATCCCCTCCCCTCTACTGCCCCCCCACCAGTTTACCCAGGAGACCTCATCTATTTCTCCATTCCAGGGTGATCTCAGGAAATCTCATCTATTTGCACTTTCCAGGGTGATCCACGCATACCTCTTAGGGTCCTTCTTGTTACCTAGCTTCTCTGGAGCTGTGGGCTATAGTTTGGTTATTCTTTCCTAAGCAGCATTATTAATCAATAACTGACATGCAACAACTGTACATAATTAAAGTGTGTATGTTAATAATCTTTGACATATACAGACAACCAGGAAGCCATCATCCCAATTAAGATAATGGGCTTATCCATCATCCCCTAAAATTCCCTCCTGCCCACTCTGCCAGCCCCTTGCCTTCACCCACAGCAACCCATTGATCTGTTTTCTTTTCCTGTAGACCAGTTTACATTTTAGAATTTTATTTACAAATAGAATTTTATAACAAACACCTTAATTTCCCATATCTTCTGCAAGACCTGGTAAGATCAGTCTTTCTAATATTGGACATTCTGCAAAAGTGGATAGTCATAACTCACTGAGGCTTTTTACCAAGATTGATTTTATTTTTGATTACATGTATGATTATATGTGTCTGTATGGGGGCATGTGCACCATATGTATGCCTGGTGCCTGCAGATGCCAGAAAAGCATGTTAGATGCCCTGGAGCTGGAGCTACAGATGGTTGTGAGACATTAGATGTGAGTGCTAGGAGTAAATTCAGGTCCTCTGGAAGAACAGCAAGTGGTCTGAACCACTCTTATCTCTTTAGCCCTCACTGTGGCTTCAATTTGCATTTTCCTCATGAATAACAATATTTAGCAACTTATTGTGCAGTTATTATCTCCTTCTCTAGAGAAACATCCATTCAACTCTTTGCCTGATTTTAATGGGGTTATCTTATTATTATTGAAAACTTTGTAATTTATGGATATAAGTTCTTCATGTAACACATGATTTATGTGCATTGCCTTCCAGCCTAGGGCTTGCCTTTTTATTCTCTTGACAGTATCAGCCAATGACTAAAAGGTGGTTTTAAGTTGAATAAAACCCAATTTGTTGAAATTTCCTTTTGGTGGATTGTGTTCCTGGCATTATATTTAAGAACTTTGCCAAGACCATAGCCATTAATATTTTCTTCTAAAACTTTTAAATTTGAGGTCTTACATTTAGATTTGGCATTTACTTTGACCTGATTTTTGCTTAATTATTCAAGCTAGGGGTCAAATTTTGTTGTAGCATATGGGAACTCTGTTACTGTACCATCACTTACTTTTAAAAAACCACCTTTTCCTCCATTAATTGGCTTCATATCTTGAAAAAAAACGCTCAGGTTTCACTGCTAGAAATGGCAGTAGCACTCAGGCCTGTTTGACTCCAAAGCCCACCTGAAGTGGTTCTGCCTTCAGGGATGGGAAGCAGAGAAAGCTTGGAAATGTGTGGCACAGGACTATTAACATGATCTAATGAGCCACTCCCTTGAGGATTGTGGACAGCTCCATCTGACACCAAGGAAGAGGCTAACTATCCCCCAGCCATGTGGGAAGCCCCATCCTGGCCTGGAAGGGGAAGTTGTGATTAAAAACAGGAAGAGACAAAAGGGGAGGTGCTACTAGCTCTTGGGAAAGAGAACCATCTAGCTGAATATAGCCTGGACCAAAGGCTAATGGTTCTGGGTCAAAAGTCAGAGATGGTGTGACTGACCAAATGGTGATGTTCTCAGCATCTTTGTCCCAGGTGACAACTAGGTGACTGTCAAGGCCTCCAGAACAGCAAAAGACCCAAGTCATCCTTCTTGCCCCATGAAGACCCATTTCAAGTAGATCAATATTGGGTTCACCCCACCCTCTGAAGCAGAGAAAGAAAACCAGCTCAAAATGGTCCCTGTCTCTAAAAGCAAGAAACCATGGAGCCCCCAAGGAAAACATATCTCTGGCCAGAAGGTGGTCAGTGCAGCAGACACAATGACAGATAGCCTTTTGGCTGCCCAGAGTTGGGTGCCAGGACATATCTGCCCAGTCCAATGATCAAGTGGCATTTGCTTGGCTGGATGCTCCTCCAGCTGTGGGTTGTCATGGACTCAGAGTGCTGACTTCAGACTGCCTGACCCCACTTATCTGTCCTTATCAAGCCAATGAAGTTCAAAGTTTGGCACTGACCACATGCAGAAGGGACATGCTTCTGTTTTAATCTTTCTTCCAGAAACAAAAAAGTGCTGCTGTCTCTCCAAGAATCTAGTCTGTCATTGATATGTACCTCGTAGTACACTAGGGTAGATGAGAAGTATTTTGAAGTATTTTGAATCAGGAAAGACTCTAATATTCCAGGCAATAATGGTCACAATTGTCCTTTACTGAGACAGCATGCAGACAAGGCCAGGAAGCAATGCACCAATCAATAAACTCTTGAGCCTGTCACCAGTGTCCCAGCAGTCCTGAGAGGCCTTGCTAGAAGCTGTGATTTGACCCAGTCAATTGGATGGTTTTATATAAGACACATGAGACTGAGTAGAACACTGTGATAGTAATCATGAGTGACCCAGGCTTCAAACTCCTGGGTTTTTTCCAGATCACCACTGGCCAGCCTGCAAGGTAATTCCACACAGAGGAAGGCAGACTCCTCCCAGTCTCTGGTAGAAACAAAATATGAGACAATTTGCATGCAGTAGCAGCAGCAGCCACCACAGGAAAAAAGAAAAAAAAAAAAAAAAAAGGCAAGTTCAAAGGTAATTGGACGAGGAGTTTTAAGCACGGCTGTTCCCTGGCAAACTGCTTCATGAATACCCATTGGGATCTCTCCATATGGACAGCAGAAGGGATCCTGCTGTTCTTTTGCTAATAAAAACTGTTGTGATTACATTTTCAATCCTCTTGGAAGCAGGCTTCTGTGGGGCCACAGCATGGCACGCTGAGAACATGTCTTCCTGGTTGACAGGCAGTGCCCCTCTCTGTTATAAGAGGAGAGTGAAGACCCCAGCCCACCATGTGCAGAAGGGGGTCATCAGGGGAGTGTAGAACTAGAGAAAGGTGCGGGTGTTTCTGGAACTGTGGAGCCTCACACACCAGACACACAGAGGAGCACCTTTGTCAATGGAGCACCTTCCATAACTAGCCCGGGACTGGCATCTGCCAGGTGACAGAACTGAGCTGAGCCTGTAATTGCTTTTGTATTTCAACCTCCTGGTGATTTCACTCCTTCCTTCCATGCCATTGTGTGTCTCAGGAACAATCTCTCCCAAAATCTAGAGTTACAGTCTACATAGCTTACATAGTCTCAATGCTTCATCCTTTCCAACGCCTGCTTGACTCCCAGCCTCAAATGACCTAAATCCCTCTCTCAAATGGTCCCATATCCTCTTATGATATGTTTGCCATATGTTTCTGCACCATGAAGTTGTGTTTTTTCTGTCTTCTTCACCCCTAGGAAGCTCCAGGCTCCTCGAGGTCATTGGTGTCTTGCCCCATGAGACCCTGGGACGCAGTAGGCACACAGTAGATGCATTCTAAGAATACACTGATGCAATATAAAAGTTTAGGAGACAGAGATCCATCAAAATTTAAGAAATCCAGAAGATTAAAACATTCATCATTCTATGAAATCTATTTATGCTTTTTCTTATCTTCTTTATTCCCATAAAAGAGTTAAAAGTCATTAAAATTTAACTAATTCTTTAATATGTTGATTAAAGAATCATGTTGTGCTGGGTCTGAATGAAAATGCCTCCCATACGCTCACAGGAAATATCACTATCAGGAGGTGTGGCCGTGCTGGAGAAGGTGTCGCCTTGTTGGAGGAAGTGTGTCACTGGGGGCGGGCTTTGAGGTTTCAGATGCTCAAGCCTGACCAGTGTCTCAGTCTCACCTGTTGCCTGTGGATCTAGACACTTTCTCCAGCTCCATGTCTGCCTCATGCCACCCTGCTTCCTGCTATGATGATAATGGACTAAACCTCTGAAACTGTAAACCAGCCCCAATCAAATGCTTTCCTTTACAAGAGTTTCTGATGTTGTGGTGCCTTTTTACAGCAATAAAACCCTAACAAGACACACATATAATACAGGTAGTATATACATGTCCAAAACCACATATATACCAAAGACCACACATGTGCCCACAAATACTCAACATTACACTTGTTTAATCTCCAACATAAGGAACCTCTAGTTTGCAAGTAGAGCAAAGAGAAATTCTTTTGCCCTTGCTCCTTCTTCCTCCATCATTGCTCATCCTGACAAAGTTCTGGTTGCAGATCTGGAGAGTTGGCTCAGTGGTTAAGAGCACTGGCTGTTCTTGCTGAGGACTCAGATTCATCTCCAAGATTCTACATCAGGCAGCTCAAACCCTTCTGTAACTCCAGTTCCAGAGGATCTAATGCTTTCTTCTGCCTTCCTCAGGCACACATGCAGTACAAATACATCTGTGCAGGCAAAGCACTCATACACACAAAATAAGTAAATAAATATATCCTGAAAATAAAAGCTTTTGCTTCACCTGAGGGTTCAACTCTCTTCTTACTTCAGAGTGGGCTCTTTCACCATTTATAAATGTTTGCTGACTGACACTGAATGCTTGACCAGGAAGATAAAGAGGTTTCCATTCACTGTGGTGCTTTGAATTTCACATGATTATGAGAGAGAGAGAGAGAGACAGACAGACAGACAGACAGACAGACAGACAGATGACAGTACCAGATTACTGAGTAGTGCAAAGTCACTAGGAATCCTCTGTGTTTAAAAAATAATAATTTTATTTGTACACAACTTGCTAAAACAAAAGTTAGCAGGTATTGCTGTGCTCCTAAACAAAATGTCATTACATATGTTACTTAGCCACTCTGGACATCTATATCTTATTTGTTGGGGCTCTATTTCTAGCATGTGACATAAATGTCATTGAATGACATCTGTGTCTTCCAATAGCATCATCATCAGCTTTCCAAGACTTCATTGTGGAAATAATCCCCAAATCTCCAGATTAATCCACAAAGGCCATACTGTGCTCTGCAGCCTTGATGCTGAGGAGGGTTCTGCTCCACACTGTCATCCAAGGAGACTGTCAGATAGAGAAGCTGCACCTGGAGCCCTGGGCCTGTTCTGTCACTGCAGCAGACAAGAGAAGCAGCAGGGTCACACAGCAGCTGTTGCATGCTGAAGCTCAGGAGAGAACCACCTGCCCCTTTTAGAGTTGGCCCGGAGTGGCCACAATTCTGGAGGAGTCACTACTCTCTCTGTGCATTCTAGGATACTGAACATCCTCACTCCTGCTCTACCTTCAACAGAGCCAACTAAGACACTCCTCCAAAGACCTATACCAAAGCCAGACTGCCTTCCTTAAGACAGACCAGAAGACAACCAGCCTAAATGTCACTACCTACAATCCAGAGTCAAAGTAGCTAGCCCCATCACAATGCCAGTAAAGTCCACACATATAGCAAACAGAGTCTAGCTGATCAGTATCACTTAGAATAAAGCCATACTCAGGTCCCAGAGTCAACTTCACCCCTATTGCCTTGGAGCCAGAAGGACAGGACCTGGCTACATGACCACCTACCACCCTCCACCACATGGCTGGACAAATCACACAGATATAAAAGGTTACCCTGGAAGACCTCTGCCTCAGACCCTGCTCTCCCTCTCACAGGACACCTGGTGGGACCTGTGTCTCCCACACCCTGGCCATTCCTAGTCTGATGGAAGACTTGGGAAGATCCTTACTCAAATTGCTAAGCCTTTCTCTTTCCTGCATTTCTGTCCTCTGGAAATAGCAGCAGCTGAGGGAAGATGAAGGACTTTTTCATGAAGATGGAGTAGAGAGGGACTGAGGGTAGAACACCTGCCTAACATGCACACAGGTATAGGTTCTGTTCCCAGCACTGCCGAAAAGACGGTGTCCCTTTCCTTCAGCCAAAGAACATCTTTGACCATAAATAAAGACATGGGTTGCTCCCACCCTTTACAGGTGTTCGTTCTCAGGCAAGTCACCCCACTTCTGAATGAAGAAGAGAAGAGTATGACTGTCCACTGGCTCCTTCTCTGTGGGGTAGTTGGAGTCACATATAAAGCTGATATGGTCTTCAATCTAGAGAATGAGACAAGCTGGCCAATGAGACCATGAATGTTTTCAACTAACATTTCAGAATGAGATGGTTCTTCCCACATTACACATGAACAAGCCAAGATGGTGGTTTGAATAAAGCCTGTCCCTCAGATGCTTGGGTATTAAATCACTTGGTGCCCCATAGGTGGTGATGTTGGGGAAGGTTTAAGACGTATGGCCTTGCTGGGATATATATGTCATTGTGGGCAGACTTTGAGAATGTAAAGCCTTACCACGCCCCTTATCTCTCTCTGCTTTCTAATTTGCATTTGAAGCTGTGAACTCTCAGTTTCCTGCTCCTGCTGCCTCCCCACATGGTGGACTCCTATCCTCCTGGACTCATAAACCCAAATAAACTCTTCCTTCTAGTAGTCATTTCTGGTTCTGTTGTTTTATTACAACAACAACAAAAATTAATATACTGAAGCTTGCACTGATTGTGTGAGCAGCCAAGTGGCTCAGCCAGCATAGGCCAAGTTCAAGGGCCTGTCAAACACCCTACACTGCAAGCCTCTGCAGACCTTCCAGTTAGAGAAGCTGGTTAGAACTCAGCCCAGTGAAGATTTGCTAAGTACTTCTAAGTGCTAGTGTGATCCCCAGCAAATGACAGGGAAGAGGGGCATCTGGTAATAAGGGGTACTGATTCCTGCCCTGGGGGAGCCTGGGTCATAGCAGGAGGTGGCATGTGGCTGTTAGAACTGTGCTCTCCCACTCTCCATTCTTGACACATTCTGTGCTTCAATGTGAAATACCAGTAATTGGAAGAACCAGAGAGAGCTTTCCAGAGAAGGTGGCACTTAAGTCAACTTAAGGTAGCAGAATCTTATGTGAAAAGTTGGATTCCTTCAGGCAGATATGGTAAGCTAGATGAAGGTCTACACAATTGCACATTCAGCATTACAGCCACGCCTTAACGGGAGGAACCCTGACTTCAGCATCTACATCCTGAGTGCCTTTGGACAAATCCCTGCACTTCTTGGCACCTGTTACCTCATGGAGAATATGAAGATTGTGCTGGGGGTACCACATTCCAGACCCATCAGGAGGTTGGGATAGAGGCTTATTGGAAAAACACTGGGTAAATGTGAAACACACAGCAAATGTGGCTCATTGTGGTTGCTATGGCTACACCGAGGGCACCAATGGGAACCAGACTGCCAGCTGTGTGCGCCCATGATGAGGCAGAAACCATGGCTTCAGCAAAGCAGGTGGGTTGTGCCCTTTCCTGTCTTGCATCACAGAGCACATGAAATGGAACTTTGGAAGCAAGAAAGCCCCACAGCTCCTGGGCAGGACCGAGACGGGAAAAATCACAGCATAGACAAAAGTGATGTGATTATTCCAAGCACTGTGAGGACTAAAACCCAGGGGTAAAGGAGGCATAGTGGGGCGCAGCTGTGCCTCCTAAATATAGCCTGACTCCTGCTCTCAGTGGAGTTGGGGAATCTGAGCTGGCTTCCAGGAGAGGCTCTAAAAATAAAGCTGCCAGCAGGCCTCTCCTTTCTTCTCATCTCCTTAGGGCCTACAGGCTGAGTCTGCACCTGGGGGCTGGGAGGAGAGGGTGGAATGAAGTACTGGACAGTGGGCTGCCTTCTGAAGACACCTGGTCCTCTCTACAGAAGAGAGTAAGTGAGTAGATTCAGTGTCGTGGTTTCAGTCAGGTCAGGAAGCATATAGATTTGGTCACAAGTTGTTGGACACCTCTGTTCATCTGAAGGAGCCATCCCTCCCATTTTGTAGATGAAGATATGGAGGCTGCTTAGTTCAGTTACAGGATAAGACCAGTGTCAGGGGAATAAGAAACAGTAAAGTTGGGGGCTGGAGAGATGGCTCAGCGGTTAAGAGCACTGGCTGCTCTTCCAGAGGACCTGAGTTCGATTCCCAGCAACCACATGGCAGCTCACAACTGTCTGTAGTTCCAGTTCCAGGCAAACACCAAGGCAAATTAATAAATAAAGTTTAAAAAAAAAAAAAAAGAAAGAAACAGTAAAGTTAAACATCACTGGACCTTTTTAGACCAGTTTAGCCAATTATTTTTTAAATCTTTATTAACATTATTACCATAATTATGGATTGTTATATTTTCATACATACATGATATATTTGACCGTATCTCCCACCACAGGCCCCCAATATGCTCTCTCGTCCCTCCCTCTTCTTTCTCTTCCCTTGAGTATCCCCTTTTCCATTCTCCTTTCATATCTGGTTTTTGTTTTGTTTCTGTTTTTCTTGATGACTCAGGAGCTATACTCCCGAAGATAATGACACTTCCTCCCCTAGCAACCACTAACTGCCTGTAGATCCTTCAGAAGGGCTAGAATCTTATGTCGCCTGCCTGCATGACAGCAGGGTGATGGCCCAGCCTCAGGCATATCATGCACAGATGACCACAGCTTCTGTGGCAGTTCCAAACAGTCTTCCCCACCCTCAGGCTCTTCCCTGTTTCCCCCCTCTCTTGCTGCAATGTTCTTTAAGCCTCAGACGGGTTGACATAGATGTGCCATCCTAGGCTCAGCATGGAACAGTCCCTTATTTACAGCACTGGGAGGAATTTTGTGTCTCTGTAGTTACTGCTGCTCGGTGCTTACAATGACGCTTCTCTGACCAAAGATAACAGTAGCCCTAGTCTGCGAGACACACGTAATTACTGAGAAGCCTTTGACAGTGGCCAAGGAAACCCCTTTGTCCTCTGCACAGTGCTTTCTACTGTCTTTACCTCCCCATGCCTACCCCCCCAAAGTCCCATGCCACCCCAGTCCTCCCTAGTCTGGCATGAAAGAGGGGTGGAGCTGTGTCTATTCCTGCTCCCCATTCAGCTCTTAGAATCATGCCAGGGAAGCTATTCGGGGTTTGGTTTTTTTTTGGGGGGGTGACTATCTAACTCCTCTCCCTGTCTCATATCCCTCCCACCTCCAACTCCTAAATCCAAAGTCTCTGTCCTCACTATACATCCAGAACACTCACCGCAACGGCTATTATAGACTGATTGTGCCAGGTGCTGGGGAAGAACATTCTCCTGTGCTGTGGGAGAGATTTAAAAAGAAAAAAAAACAGTCAGTCACCCTGAAAAACAGTAGTAGGACAGTTGCTTGCCATGTTAAATCCATCTCTACCATAAGACTCAGCCAAATACAGCTAGCCATTACGCAAGAGAAAAGAAAGTAGATATCCACACAAAAAGAGTTCAGGGCAGCTTGAGATGTAATCACCCTCACTCGGAAACAACCATGTCCATATCACGGAGTACGAAGGAGTTAACTATTGACACACACAATTAATGCATGAGTCTCATACAGATAATGCTGTTTGAGAGTGAGAAGTATATTCTATGTGATTCAATCCATAAAAATTCTAGAAGTCATATATAAATATACACACACGTACATACCTATATATATATATATATATATATATATATATATGTAGGCCTAGCCCTGAGATCCATACCAGCAGTCCCAAATAATTACACCAAGTTTTATATTAATTACAACCTGATTGATTTATGGCTCAGGCATATAATTTGCTAACTCTTACTCTTAATCTAACCCATGAGTTTTATCTTGTTTAGCCACTTGGCTTGGTACCTTTTCTCAGAGCAGCAGTCTCATCCTGCTCTTGCTGCTGCTGCCATCTGCTGCTCTGCTCTTGTTTCCCAGAATTCTCCTAGTCTGCTAGTCCCACCTCCACTTCCTGTATAGCTACTTGACTAATCAGTATTGTCAAAAACAGTATTGTTTTGTTATTAAACCAATATTTACAGTGACAAATATTTACAGTACACAAAGCATAATCCCACAGCACATATATAAATATACATAATATATATCACTAATAATAACAGAAAAGACCAGAGATTGCCTGAGACACAGAGGGGATAGAAGATAGGGGTTGGCATGGATGAGTAAAAGGAAGGGTACCAAGAAATAAAGAATGATGGAAATGTTCATTATTTGGGGTATTGGGGTGATGTTACAGATAAATGCATACACTAAGCTCATCAAATGTGCATTTTGGGTGTGGCTTCTCTATGCTGATTAGACTTTAACAAAGTCATCTTCTGAAACATATCTCAAGTTCAACCATTTCTCAATACTTTTGCTGTTACTCTTCCTGGTCCAAGGTCCTTTCCCTCACCATCTGATGGCCTCATTCAGCTCACCCCATCCCCACTGAAATGCCCCTATCACCCCAGAACATACCATCCTCTGTGTGATAAATGCTGTGGCCCCTGTTGCCCTACCTACCTATCCCAGGAGTTTTGTTTTCATTGGCTGATAATTCGATGCTACTTAATCTCCAGAGACTGGCTCTTGGCCAATGAGTCACTCTCCAAGGAGGTTACATCTCTCACCCAAGGGACATAGGTAGCTGCTATGCAGGATAGGGATGTCCAGCAGATGATCCTGCTGTGGGATTTATGGGAAGCCTAGACTAACTTGTTGAACTCCTTCTACCTTATCCTAGGTGACTCCCTAACAGCTGCTCCCAGGAAGGGCTCTCTGTGTAAGTACCTACAGGTGCAGAAAACCAATCTAAGAGAACTGGGAAGCTAATCTAAGGAGAGGATTCTAGGGAGAGCCATTCATCCAGAGATAGATAGGAAACTGTATGTTCAGAGTATTTGGTGGCAAAGCAGTGCAATTGTTTCTACTTGTATATGAGTGTGCACATATATGTGCATGCATATGTGAGGATAGAGAAAAATGTAGATATAAATAGATGATAGAGATAGTTATAAATATAGATGATATAGAGATATGTTTCTGTGTATGTACATGTGTATGCAAGTGCATCTGTATGTGTGTAAATAGACATGTGGAAGCCAGAAGTCAATATCAGGTATTTCCCCCATTGCTCACTTTGTTTTCTTTCTTTTTTTTTAAAAAAAAAAAAAAACTTTATTTATTTATTTTATTTATTTGCCTTGGTGTTTGCCTGGAACTGGAACTATAGACAGTTGTTAGCTGCCATGTGGGTGCTGGGAATCGAACCCGGGTCCTCTGAAAGAGCAGACGGCGCTCTTAACCGCTGAGTCATCTCTCCAGCCCCCTCACTTTGTTTTCTTAAAGATTTACTTTATCTTTAATTGTGTGTATAGGTGTGAATGTGCACATGAGTGTGGATGCCTATGGAGACCAGAGACTTCAGATAGCCTGAAGCTGAAGTTACAGGTAGTTATAAGCCACCAGATGTGGGTGCTGGGAATTGAACTCAGATCCTTTGGAAGAGCAGTATTCAGCCTTAATGACTGAGCCATCTCTCTAACCCCCTCCACTGTTTTGTTTGTATTTGAAACAGGATATCTCGGGGCTGGAGAGATGGCTCAGCGGTTAAGAGCACCGTCTGCTCTTCCAGAGGACCCGGGTTCGCTTCCCAGCACCCACATGGCAGCTAACAACTGTCTGTAGTTACAGTTCCAGGCAAAACACCAAGGCAAATAAATAAATAAAAGTGTTTTTAAAAAAAAAAAAAAAAGAAAGAAACAGGATATCTCATAGAACCCGGAGCTCATTGATGCAGCTAAACAGATTTGCCAATGACCTCCAGATATCCACTTGTCTCCATCCCTCCCCCAGTATTGGAGTTTTACATACACACACACACACACACACACACACACACACACACACACACACACACACTGATGCAAGCAGCTTTTAAGTGGGTGATGGGCATCCTAACTCAGGTCCTTAAGCCTGCACAGGGGACACTATTTACTGAGCCATCCCCCTATCCCAGTCATGCTATGACTTTTACCTGTAGAGCTGGGCTGGGTGCTGGGAGACAGACATGCACAGACTTTTGCGATAGTCCCAGAGGTTGAGAGGTTTGAGAGAAGCATGGGGTAGCTGCTGGACAGGCTTGAGAAGAATCGATCAACAATGCAAAGCAAGTGTGAAGAGGTAGATAACTCCCTGAATGGCATTTAAAGAGATCCTCATTTCCTGAGGGTGACAGCAGATAGGGCTGAGGTTGGGCACAGGACATAAGTGCAAGAGTGGCAGGCTTTTTGACCACCTGCCTCCTTAGTCCAGAAACTCTCATCTGCCAAGTTAAGATCCTGATGCGAAGCAACAGAACTCTGAAATATAAACTAGAAGCATCCAGATTGATACACTTGAACCCTCAGTGTTTCAACCTGCCTGCAGTCCCAGCACTGGCTACAAGTGTCCATTCCTTCCCATGGGATGACAGATACCCATCTTGCTATCGCTGCTGTGATGGAAGTCAGCCTGCACACCCCGAAAAGCCAAGTACTTTCCCGTTCAGTGCTGACCCTGGTAAGTGTAACTGAGGCCAAATCACATCCAGGCTTCACAGGGTAATTGTCCAATCTGCTAAGAGACCAGCCTATAAAGCTGGATAGTTGGCTAGTACAAACCAGGGGACACTGGGGGTGGGGGGCAGGTATGAAAGTGGATGCCAAAGGGCTGACCCTGTAGTGATTCAACCCACAGCATCAACATCAATAGGATCTGGTTCTGATGCCAGCATGATTCTTGGAACTAAATAGGACAAATCATGGGGAGCGAGCCACAGACTCTCTTAAATATCCAATGGTTCTTGAAACCTAGTCTATTTGCTGGCCCTTTGCAGAACATGCTTGCTAATATCTGATGCAAGAAATTAATAACATGATGCTCCCAGGAGCCAAAAGAGTATTACTTAGAATTTAGGTTCATAAAAGATGAAGACCAGTATCTTGGAAAAGACCACTAATCTCTAAAAGAAGTACCAAGACCACCTAATGAATGGCTTCCTCAACAGACACTGTTTAGCCAACAAGTGGATGTCCACACGCAGCAGGATGAAGCTGGGACCTTACTTCATATAATTGCAAAAATAAATTCAACTGGATCAACAATTTAAATATAAAAGCTAACACAAAATCCTTAAATTGAGCAATGGGATCTCAGACATGACAACAAAAGTCTAAGCAAAAGAGGCGGGGAGATAGATAGATAGATGATTTTGATCATCAACATCAAAGCCCTTTGTGCGCCAGCTGATACTATCAAGAAAATGAAGAAGTAGTCCGAAAACTGAAATAAAATATTCTCAAATAACACACATGACAAGAGTCTAATTTTGATACACACACACACACACACACACACACACACATATATATATATATATATATAAAACAGGTAAACATGAAAAACAAATAAACACTAGCAATCTAATCCAAAAGATGTGGACAGAAAATGTGAATGGCTGTTTGTACAAAGAGAATTTAAAAATGACCAGCATCTATATGGGAAGATGCTTGAAGTCACTAGTCATTTGGAATGCAAATCAAGACCACAGTGAAGTATCACTTCACACCAACTAGAAAAATGATCATTAAAAACCAAAGAATAATGAGTGTTGCAAGGATGTTGTACATTGTTGTTAAGACTGTAGGCAAAGTGCTTTCCATGGCAACAATGAAAAACCATTTGGCAGTTTTTTGAATGATTAAATATAGGCTTGCCTAATGGTCCCACAATTCTTCTAGATGTATTCTCTTATATAATTTATTTTTATTTTATTTGTTCTATTTGAGACAGGGTCTCTCTGTGTAGCCCAGAGTGTCCTGAAAATGTACTGTGTAGCCAAAAGTAGCCTCTATTTCATGATCCTTCTGCCTCAGCCCCCCAAGTCCTGGTACTACAGGCATGTGCCACCATGACCAACTGCACAAAACAACTTAAAACATGCATTCAAGCAATGCTGTTAATAAGAGCTGGAGGGGCAACTACTCAAATGCTCATCAATGAATGAAAAGCTGGACAAAATGCAACAGACAGACACATACATAAAGAGACACGTAGAGATGGACATAATAAAACATGTTCACTGTAAAGAGGAGTGAAGGGCCAACAACATGGCCAAACTTTATAAATTTATTCATGCCATAAATGGAATTACTTAATTACATTTGTAGGAAATGTCTACAGGAGAAAAATCCAGATAGGCAGAATGCAGCTTGGTGGAGATGCTTAATTGCTTAGTTGGAGGAGTGATATGTAGTATGAGGTTTTTGGCCCGGACTTTTGGGCCTAGCCTCAAGGCTCAAAGCCCCACTGCCACTTTGCCACAAAGAAACAAACAAAAGCTTATATTCATTTCACTCTGCTTGCTGATTGACCTGGGACCCAGGTGTATAGCTAGCTAGCTCTTGCTCTTAAACTAACCCATTATTCTTATCTTATTCAGCCATGTGGCTGGGTACCTTTTCTCAGCAGCATTTTAACTTCATTCCTCTGCATCTCCTGGCATCTCTGCTCAGCTCTGAGATGTTCCCAGAGTTTTCTTAGTCTGGTAGCCCTGACCATACTTCCTATCTGCCTCTGGCCAATCAGATTTTTATTAATTTAGTAGGAGGGACAAATATTTACAACATACCATAATCCCACTACAGTGATGGAACTGTTTTGGAACATGACAGGAGTGATGGTTACACGACAACCAAAATGTACTAAAGTGCCACCGAATTGTTCCCTAAGATGGCTGATTTTGTGTGATATGAATTTTGCCTCAATAATTTATTAAGTGGTGAAAAGATGAAAACTGGCTGAGCAGAAGGCTGAAGTGAGACCTCTGGCACACTAGGACCTTTAGAATGAAGCAGAGCACTACATCTTTTATGGAGTAAGGGTTGCACTATAAGGAAACACTGGTCTTGCTAGGAGATGCTTATGTATACCTGGGGTCTCTATGGCAATATGGACTGAAAATGCTTAGCAGGGACAAGAGGTAGCTCTGACTTCCAAAAGTAAAGTGGGTGTAAGCATCTTATATGCATCAAAATTGGGGTGACATGAAGGAATCAGGCCACCCTACAAGTGTCAGCAGTTATGACTTGCACACCAATCCTGCTTGCCCCTATTTTTGTAAATAAAGCTTTATCAAAGTCCTGCCCATTTGCTTAGATATTGTTTACAGCTGGTTTGGGGCTGCAGTAGCCAAATTCGGGTGGTTGTGAAAGTTATCCAATATTACAAAGTCTAAGGCATTTACCTATCAACCTAGTCTTTTCTAGATAGGTTCACTGGCATCAAATCTATGGAGCTGCCTAATAGAACACAAGGTTCTAATGAACCAGTAGGGGCTCTTTATACTATGGAGAATCAACAGACATAAAGAATGTGTGAACAGAAGATGAAGCATAGAATCGCCGATAAGGCAACACAATACTTGTCATTTCCAAATCTGTGCCAATGCTTAGATCCCAAATCCAACAACTGATAAAGAAGTTGGGTCCTCATAAGAAAAGGGAAGCTTGCAACACTGCAGCCAATATATGCAGATAAATTCCTGGCCATGTCCTGAGAGAAGGGGAGACTTACAACAAAGAACGGAAAAGCCCAGTATCCAGGGAGATGTTAGATGTGGGGGCTCAGTGGCTGCTAAGACTCAAAACCCAACCAGATCCTCAGAAAGGGCAAGACCACCCATGGGAGTCAACAAAGCATGACATATTAAGAAAGGCTGGACCAAGTCATGTCCCACTGCCCCCCATTCCCACACATTAAGGTTGAAAGACATCCCATCAACCATAGGGAATAGATTCCAAAAAGCCAGCTCATACACCAGGGACACATCCTGGTCCCATTGCTAGGGGACCAACAGACCAAGCTACACAACTGTCACCTACATGCAGAGGGCCTAGGACAGTCTCATGTAAGCTCCCTATGTGCTGGTCTAGAATTCCAGAATTTCCACAAACTCAGGTTAGTTATCTTTGTGGGTTTCCCCATCATGGTCTTGACCCCTCTGGCTTATATAATCCCTACTTCCTCTCTTCAACTGGACTCCCAGAGCTCAGCGCAGAGCTTGGCTGCTGTGGATCTCTATACCTGCTTCCATCGGTTACTGGATGAAGATTCTATGATGACAATTAGGGTAGTGACTACCAAGTTATTTTTTTAAGATGGGTTCTTAGCTAACTTTTCTATTGCTGTGCTGAGTCATCATGACCTAGACAACTTAAAAAAAAAAAAAAACATTTATTGGTACTTGCCATTTCAGAGGATGAGTTTAGTTCATGATTATCATGAGGTGAGAAGCATGGCAGCAGGCAGACAGGTATAGATAGTGCTGTGGCAGAGGCCGAGAGCTCACATCTTAAGACAACAGCCATGAGGCGAGGTGGGGGGGGGGAGGGGGAGAGATGAAGAACTAACTTGGAAAGGCTTGAGCTTGTAAAACATCAAAGCCCATTCCCAATGACACACCTTCCTCCAACAAGACCACATCTCATAACTGTCCCTTAACAGTTTCATAAGCTAAGGACCAAGCATTCAAATATCTGAGCCTATGAGGAGACTTCACATTCAAACCATCACAAACAGGATCTCTCACTAACCCTGAGCTCATTGACTTTACTAGACCGGTTAACCAATGAACTTCAGGGATCCTCCTGGCTCCTGCCTCCACTCTCAGAACTAGGGTTATAAACATAAGCCACTGCCACCACCTTTGGTTTACTGTGTGGGTGCTGGGGATTCAAACTTGGACCCTCATACTTGCAAGAGAAACATTTTACTGACTGAGCTATCTCCTCAGCCTCCACACAAATATTTTTAACCCCTGCCTCAAGCCAGGGACTCCACAGGCATGCCTTTATGTCATGTTAATTAATGAAGGTTTGGGGTAGGGTTTTGTTAGCATCCTTACTTTGCCCATGTGAAAGAGATTACTGATACAGCAGGGATTACAAATTTAGGAGCCTTTGAGAACCAGATACATAAGTAATGAGCAAAGGGAGCACAGCACCTTTCTCCCTCCCTTTTTGAGACAGGGTTTCCCTGTGTAGCCCTGCTGCTCTGGGATTCACCTTGTAGATCAGGATGGGCTCTACCTCGAAGAGATCTGCCTTCCTCTGCCTCCTGAGGGCTGGGATTAAAGGCATGCACCACCATTGCCAGGCCTCCCTCCCATTCTCGTAGAGCAGCTCCTGCTCAGCTGAGTGAAGTGACCACATGGATCTTTGTGATTATTCAAAGGACCTTTATGTAAAATCTTCCCACTTTTAACTGTCAGCAACTAATTCCACAAATTATAAAATACCACATAAAGTGCCACATCTGACCTGTGGGCCAGGAGTTTGCAGCCTCCATGGCCACTGATTCAGACACTAAGGGCTATTAACATAAAAGGGCTTAAACACCCTTCATACCTTCTTTTCTGCCTGTTGTGGTTCTGATGCACCTGCACTGTTAGGACTCTGGGTCTACGTAGCTGGCCGTTCTCCTCCTCTCACCCTTCCCACAGTAACTTTTTTAAAATCTATAAAGTTTATGACATCCCAAAAACTTACTGCAGATAATGTGTTCACCATCCCAACATCTAGTTTTTCTTTCTCCAAAGAAGGAAAGGAAGCCCAGCAGACCTAAGAAAGAAAGACACAGGAGCTCTGACTTGGCCATCCTTTCCACAGTCTGTTGAGCCTTTGCTAGCCGAGACTCTTTTGTTCCTGAGCTTGGCACTGCAGGCAATAATACCTACACGACAGGTGTATAAGGGGGCACTGAGGAAAGTCCCATTGCTAATACTACAGTGTCATTACAGCTAAACTTGAGATTTTATCCCAGGCTCTTTAGGAAGCCACACCTCCCAAGATGATGGCTTTTCCAAGAAATAGCTATTGAAGGTAAGCACAGGTCTTTCCAGTCAGACAGCACACCCACACCACAAGTCACAAGGATGGTCCTAACAGTCCCCCCACCCGCCCCAATTCGGTGGAAATGATCCCCCTCCTAAATTCAGCTCTGGACTGCTGGTCTCAAGTCGTCTCTCCTATCAGCCCCGGTGTAGGTCTCAATTTGCAGCCTGTAAAGAGAGGCTCCTCTGAGCACTACAATGGCTGAGGAGTACTCTGGAGCCACATACTGCTGCTGTTGCTAAGAAACGAGCTCTCTAAATTCAATTTACAAAAAAAAAAAAAAAGAAGAAGAAGAACAAGAGAGAGAGAGAGAGAGAGAGAAAGCGAATGTGGAGGGGATGCTGGAACATCTGGTTATCTTCCGTGGCTGTCTCCGGTGACCGTGAAAATGTGATAAGGACGGTCCAAGATGGATGCGCTGGCGTCAAACCCATTCCTGCCCTTCCTCTGAACAGCTATTTCAAATCTGCAGTGGGCAAACGATGGGTGCAGAGGAGAAAGCATCTTCTTTAGAGAAAACTAGTAAATGAAAACACTCTTGTCCTCAGTACCCTGAAGAAAGAACTCAGACCCGACACAGTGAGGTCAGGTCCTTATATTTGGCAGCCCCACTACTTCTGCCATTGAGACAAATCATGCCGCGTATTTGTATAATCTTCTCTAGTTTACTTGAGATTTTCATGGTACATTAGCTTGTTTGGGTGTTATTATGTTCTGCAGTTCACAGGTGAGGGGATGGGAGAGTGGTTAAGGTTGCAGAACATTCTTCATCTGTGAAGAAGAGTGAGTCCTAACCCTGCGCTGCCTGGAGAGGGCGCTGCTGTTCATTTCCTGTTGTAACTGTCAACTGGGAGATGAGTTAGATACTTGATCCTCCACAAAATAGATCCATTCACGTTTGTAAAATCCTGTATTAATGACAATGTCTCTTATGCTACAGACTAAGTGAATGCATTCCCCCAAAACCACGTATGGTGAAACATTGATCCCAATGAAATGACATTTGGATGTGAGGTCTATGGAAAATGATTAGGTCATAAGGGTGATGCCCTTTTGGTGGGATTAGCATTCTCTTAAGGAGAAGCAGGAGAAGCATTGCTTCCGTTCCCCCAGCTCCCTTTCCGTGAGGTCACAGCCAGGAGCCAGCCATCTGCAAACCAAAAAGAGAAACCTTGCCAGAACCAACGCTGAGCTCATCCAACCTCTAGGAATTCTTTAACAGGAAGGGCTGGGGTTTAAGCTTCTCAGCCTTAAGGAAATAGGCAACAGGAGGCAAAGCTAACCAAGACCCTCAATACAAGATCCTTCAATCCCTTCAACTTCTGAACACTGCAGGAGGCACTGCAGGACCCCTCTAGAGCAGAGAGAACTTGACTTCTCTGAAACATGCTGGGTAAGAGTTGGTGGACCTGGAAGATGATCCCCTTAGGGATGAAGATGAAAGGCAGGGCAGAGAAAGCTTCCAAGCAAACAATCTCTATGGGTACCTGGAGCTTAATCCCTCACTTGATGGACAGATGACATCCACAAATGTACCCAACCTCCAAGGAAGAGAGATCTTCCTTGTGCTGTGTAGATACCTCATCTGCAGGTGCTGTATAGACACTACACCAGCAGGTGCCGTGTTGAGACCACTTGTATGAGATGTTAATAACCATCTCACTTTATTTCCCAGAACTTGCAGTTGATCCTGGCAGAATTAATCTATGGTAGCCTATGAGCACAGTCAGGCCTGATAGACCACGTATGATTCTGACAGCGACCTCTAAATGGAAACAGAGCTGGTATTTCCAAGGTTCATTTGATCATGAAACTTTGGAGAAAGACTCCCTGGCCTCCAGCTTCCCAGAAATGTCTATGTAATATTAGAGTCAGAGGCTCCCAAAGGCTGGAAAACTGTAGACATCTGAAGCCATGATCTTGTAATAACCAAAGGGTCACTTTTTTAAGCACCTCCCAAAGTTATCCAGATGAATCCTCCCAGTTCATCTTGGGAACTCTATTCTCCATTATATAGTTCCATCCCTGAGTTTGGTCTGATCTGGAGATCTCACAGCCGGACTTCATACCCATGTGTGGTATTCCTGTTCCCCACACCCAGCTCTTCTGCAGAGGCCCTGATCTTAGCTGAGAACAGGGAAATATGCCCCCAGAGAGTTTTCTCTATTCACCACTCTCCTTCTAGCACCCACTAAAATCCTTAGCCCTTTTTCTGAAACTCAATACTAATTTTAAGAGCATAATGGGCAAGACAAAGATGTCCGAGGTCAAATTGTGCCTCTACTATTCCTTGCCTATGTGGTCCTGAGCCAGTTATCTGACCACTCCGAGCCCCAGATTTCTATAAAGTACAGCTGATGGTGATTCTTTTCTTGCAGAATTATTATTAGAACATGTTAATTATCAGAATGTGATCCTCGGTACCTGGGGACAGTAAGTTCTCAGGAATGCTGTCATCAGTATTAACAACACGATAGCAGCCAGTGTTTCCTGAGCCCTAACTACCACATGCTAGGCACTGTGCTAAACATTTCTATGTGTTAGCTCAACAAGTCCCAGATAGCTACAACCTACCTGCCTACCTAAATGGCTATCTTCATTTTTAGGATGTGCAAAGGAGATGCAGAGCAAGGTACACCCAAAGTCACTATGTGGTTAAGCAATAGCCTCAGTCAACATTGCCTGATTATGCCTCAGGCAGGGGGATGCAAGGCTTAGAGCTAATCCAAGGCCTTCCACAGCCAGTTATTTTCCTTCCTGCATTGCAGAACCAAGTTCTCTTTGGTTCCCAAGAAAAACACTTTTCAACTCTAGAAAAGGAAGTTTCTTCTAGCCTCCCTGTTATCATAGTCCCTTTTATAGGTCCCTTTTCCAGGAAGTGACCCTTCCCATACCCAAGTTCAAAGATGCCCTCCCTCTGTGGCTAGAGTAGTATCTTCCTGTGACACTCTCAGTCCACTGACCCTTGGACACCTTCCTGTAGACTGGTTCCCACATTTGATTCTAGGAGTGGGCATCACAGCTCTCTGAAAGCAGAGCATCTCCTCGGGCCCCAAGCCACAGTGCCTAGGCCAGGGCGTGTTCCACATAAATGCTCAGTAAAGAGAGGAGCATGCCCAGCTGCTTCCCAGCCCCTTCTCCTCATTTCACAAAGATGGAATGAGGGCAAGATGCAAATAGAGGCACCTGCTGTTCAGTGAGAAAGGAGCCAGGATTCCTGGCTCCCAGGAACTACTCTAACGCTGAGGCCCTAGAGGACTGTCTCCAGTGTGGTTCATGATATTATGTTAATGCTTAGTAATTCTAGCAAAGGCTCACGCACTATTGCCTTCCCTCTCCAGGACAGGGGTTTCTCTCTACTGTCACTAACACCACCCAATTCTTCTGGCTCTTCCCCTCCTCCTGGGATTTCTCTACTAGCTAACCTAGTGACTACATGCCTCCACCGTGCCTCTGAGACACGGATGTCAGCTATCAGTCTCCATTCTGTGCTCCCAAAAGAGAAAAATGAAGCATCGCTCAATCCAGAGGCTTCTCTACTGGGCACTGAGGCCCAGTTAGGTAAGTGAAAGCATGACTCTATTGTGACTTTTTCCTCCATAGAGGACTTGTGATATCCCCCACTCCCCTAGTCTGGACCTCACCCTGAGTGAAGAGCAGCATCCAAATGTGACCACCTTCTCAGTTCTGTGTGATTACTCTGGGAAGAAAGTAGCTGTGTGAGAGCACCATGGACCTGCCTGTCCCCATCTCCTATGCTAGGATTACAAGTATGTGCATCAATCTTGGCTTTTTTAAATGAGGGTTCTAACGATAAAATCAGGTCCTGGAGCTTCCATGGCAAATTCTTGAGCAACTGAGTCATTTCCCAGCTCTATTCCCAGACACATTGTCACATGAGAAAATGTAAGCCACCAGCAGCCAAAAAACCTGAATATGTCCACCCCCATCTCACACAGTCACCAAACTCTGTCAGCTCCACCTGGCATATCTCCCTTGGGAGCACTGCTCTGAGTTGGTGCTCAACACAGTCCTCCATGCAGATGCTAAGAGGGTCTTCCCTAACTGCAGATCAGTGGCTCCCATCACTTCACAAGAGCACAGTGTGAATGTTCAGGTGAGGTAAGCCCATCTGCCTTCAAGTGTCATCTTCTTTATTCCTTCCCTTGCATATGCACACAGGCACAGGTGCATGCGCAAACACACACACACACAACACAACACACACACACACACACACACACACACACACACTCACCTTGTCACATCATTCCCCATGACCCAGACACAAGAGGCTATCCTAGCTCCATGCTATTGTAAGTTCATTTAATTTTAAGCCACTCCTCAACTCAAAGATTTGCTGGCTTCTGAGCTGTACCTTAAAGAATGTAAAGGAATGTTCTGGTAGCAAAGCCTCTCTTCCCAGGGCTCCAATTAGCAAACTGACTTGTCAGTACTAAGTATTAGCAAAGTTCTCTTGATGTCTATTTGCACACCTCTCATTTAGGATGGGAGCTTCCGGCAAAAGGCATCTGACTTCTTCCATCCCTCCAGCATCAACATCCAGCACATGCCCAGTCCAGGACCACTGGCTTCTCTGCTGTTCCTACTAGGACTGAAATGAATCTACCAGAATAGAGTTGTAAAGAGAAAAGGAGGGGTAACGAAAGGAGTTATGACAAGGTCTCACACAAGACGGTGACAAGGAAGGTCATGTACGAGATGGCTGGGGACAGAGGACTAGCCACTGGGAATGCATGAAGCTAACCACTTTCAGCTCCAGACCTCTTGGATTTGGGCTCTGCTCTTTTTACATGCAGAGTCCACACGCACTGGACAGGCCAGTGTCACCCAATTCATACAGGCACACAAATTACACTCACCCTACAATAACCATAGCAATGCAAGTAGATCAGTTTGTTTCCAGACTGCGAATAACATCTGTACCAAGGAAACTAGCACTTGGGCAAACAAGATGCCAGGACTGATGTTCTGTGCCAGGATAGGCATAAAATCTCTAACCACCTCCTCAGGCCTCAAGGAGACAAAGATGGTGTTTTAGGCAAAAATAGCATGGGGCTTTTGTGTCTAGAGCCCATAAAAGGAACAAAGGAGAGAATGCAGAGTATGTTTAGGAAAACCAGGAAACTTGGACATCAAGAAATGCGAGGTACTAGACAGGCTTTCTGCCCAGAGGACACAGCCCAAGTGACATTTACCTTGTTCTCTGTCTTATCTGCTGCTGCTATAATAGCTTGTAAAGAAATAGTTCCTGGCACAGATCTCTGTGAGTTCAAGGCCAGCCTACCTAGTCAGATCCAGAACAACCAATGCTACATAGAGAAACTGTCGCTCTCTTGAGAGACAGAGAAAAGGAGGAGAAAATAATAAGAAAAAAGAAAGGTCTCCTAGAATTTGGGGAATCGGGGCTTGTTTGTCATATGTGTGTATGTGTGTGTTTGTAAACATGCATTAGTGGATGTGGCTGTGTGTGCATGTGCAAGACCAGAAGGAAATACTGGGTGTCCTGCACACTGCCACTCTCTGCCATAGTGTCTTGAGACAGCATCTCCCACTGAGCCTGGAGCTCACCAGTTCCTTCAGTTAGGCTCTATGGGCACTAAGCTCCAGCCATCCTCCTGTCTCCACACCCCACAGCACCAGAGTCATAGGTTTGCATGGCCACATCTGGCTTTTATGAAGATGCTGAGTCAAAACTCAGATGTTCAAGCTTGTGCATCAAATGTCTTACCTACTGAACCATCTCTTCTGCTTCAATATTTCCCAGCTCAAAGAAAAAGAAATGTTATTTTGACCCTGGAGCACATTAGAAAAGTGGAGTGATAGATGATAAATTCCATGGCCTGGACCACCCTGATGAGGGATTTGGAATTCATTCAACATGAAACCATCAGGAGTCTCTTGAGTCTAGGAGCAGACACAGTCCCTGAATGTGAATGTCAGAGGCAGGGGACTAGCTGTTTCTGTGACAGGCCACTAGTTTCCCTTGCAGACGTATGCTTCCTGCCACCCATTATTCCAGCTGTGTTTCTACACAGCTGGGCCTCACATTACTCACAGGCCACTCAGCAGTATTAATAGGCTCCCCCACATTTCCCACCAACAGGCATGCTGCTTCAGGCTTTTTCTGGTGGGGACAAAGCACTGGGCTCTCTCCAGTGACACCATGCTGGTGGGAGACAGTCAAGCAGAGTCCAGTCTGATGCTTGTCTGCCCTGTACATGAGAGAGCCTAGTTCCTCCATGGTGTGTGCTAATCATCCAGAATGTATCCAGTTTAGAACAAGAAGCCCAGTTTAGATGTCTCCACTTACTAGAAGGAACAGCTCTACCTCTGGCTGCCCTGAGGCTTGCTGGCAATCCAGGAGCTGAGTCTGCCCGCTGCCCACTTTGGTGATGCTCTCAGAACTAATTAATAAATATATACTTTCTGTTTAAAATAAGTGTTTTTGTCTCCCTTGCAGAAAATTGCACTCTTCTTACATCAAAATATCTGGAACTTGAAGGCTATGTTTTTTAACAAGCTGACTGAAATCCAAAGGGAAATGCCTCCTGAAATATGCAAAAAACATGACGTCTTCACATGCAAAAACAAAACAAAACAAAGCAAAAAAACTATAGCAGCCCATGTGAGCCTCACAAGCCTGCTCTCCAGAGCCCAGAAGCCTCCTTGCCCTTGGCAGCCAGGCCAGAAACACCCCCTATCCTCACCATCTGGCATTTTTGTCTGCAAAGCACAGGCTTGCTATCCTGGGCTGCCTGCCACCCTGACGACAGAGCCCAGGCACAGGAGATTGCTGCAAGCTGCACCTCCCTGCTGTGGTCCCAGACATGCACATGCACACACATGAGCACACACAGGTGCACATACACATACTCACACAGAGAACAAAACTTACAACCCCTACATACTCCCTGACCTTGCCAAAGCAGGTAAGGCCAGGCCTGCCCTACATGTAATCTCTCCCCTAACACCATCTTCTCCACACACCAGCCAAGGAGGGCAGATGTCAGGGGGAAGGGAGGGAGGGGGAAAACAGCTTAGGGCTGCCAGCAGGACTGGAGGGAGGAAGCAGAGCCCTAGGGAGTGCATCAGGCAGGTGGCAGAGGGGGCCTCATTTGCTGGGCCATCTGTCAGAAGCAAAGAGAAGACCCCTAACTGCACAAACTACACACACACACACACACATACACACACACACACAGATCCTGACACCAATACTAGAATGCAGGAATATGGCCAAACACACATGTATCCACACATAAATATCTACAAGTGTATACACATACCAGTACTCACATTCACACACATAGACTCCTCATGAGGATGCTGCCATCAACATACAAGACCACATACACACACACATTTACTCATACATATCCATGACCACAACACCATGTGAATGTACACACTCACATGTGATCACAAATGCAGTCATCTATACTCATGTATAAATGCAATGCTACAGGTACACAGACAGATGCATACACATAAATACCTTTTCATGTTCACCTATATTTATACATACATCATACAAATGCATGAGTGCCTGCACAAGAACATTAAAATCCTCAGTCACATACATTAATACCTTGGTACCCATGAGGCTGGTTCCATCCCTTCTCTCAGGAGACCAAAATCTTAGATAAAGTGGTACAGTGTCTGCATGTAACCTACTCCACTCTACATTCTCCTGGAAATTTCACATCCCCTCTGGATAAATGATACCTCACACAATGGAGTGGTGAATAAACAATGGTCATACCATACCATATAAGGAATCATGACAAAAAACAGAAGTTGGCACATGGTGGGTTCAAGTGCAATTTCTTTTTCAATTCTCTTCAAGTATTACTCCACCCATGTATGCAGAATTCATAGACCTAGAAGAATGACCATTGCCTCACTCATGTCCCAACCAACCCACACAAGATCATGTCTCCCCTGCCTGTCTCTGTCACCCCCACACTCTGTTGCCTGCACCATAGATATCTCAGTCTGTGACCATGCACTGGAATCTCTGAGGTACCCCTCATTAAAACCAACACCAGAGTCCTGCTCCTGAGTTTCTGACTCACCCCACTGAGGTAGAAGTTTAGAAGAACTGAGAATCCTTAAGTTGCACAGCTAGTCTGACATTCCATCCCATTCTCAAATCCATAACCTAATGGGGGTTAAAGCTGCCTAAGCCTAGAGCTGGAGAGGTGGCTCAGCAGCTCAGAGTACTTGCTGCTCCTGCAGAGGATCAAGTAGAGGTTCTCAGCCTCCACATAGTGGCTCGCAACTACCTGTAACTTCAGTTCTAGGGCACCCAGTTTCCTCAGGCATTGAACACACATGGAGTACTTATATGCAGGCAAAACATGCAAACACATAAAATAAAAATCAATAGTTTTTTTAAAATTGCTTAATCCCATTGATCTGTTTGTTCATCCTTAACTTGGGAAAAGCCATAATGCCTACTATATATAACTGTTCTAAAGATAGACTTGGATGGTCTTCTAACACATACCTTGTTGGCCCTTACCAACAGAACATGTCATCGTCCTCTCTACTGTAGACTTGCTGCTGCAGTACACTCCTGAAATGCACTTAATTCAAGAGCTCCATAATGAAATCTTCGTGACTCAAACATGCTCTGCGTCCCATGCAGTCCATCTCATTCTAACCCCTGTCCCCCACAAAGGGACCCCACTATCCAGAAACAGGTAGAGGAACTCCATGTAGCCTGCTGTCTTATTTGAGTTTGTGTGTGTGTGTGTGTGTGTGTGTGTGTGTGTGTGCAAATAACAGCAAAGACACTCTACAAGCCCAAAATTGTCCAATATAGAGTGAGCATCTACTATGGATCCTCATAATCTTAGCCTATCAGAGGTATCTAGACACCAATTTAGGCAAGAAGAAAACACAAGCAGAGAAAGCTGGAAAAGTGCACAAAATCACAGGGTCAGCAGCAGTGGCTGCTTCTGCCCACTTCCAGTGCTTACTCTACCATCAAGCTTCAAGTCAGCTGCCTCTGTTCTCGGGGTTCCTTTCATTTTGGACCTTCTTCATTACCCAGCAGTCCTCAGTGGCACTCCAGGGTGCCATTCTTGCCACAAAAGCAAGGGTTGGCTAAGATAGCGACTCAGTGGGGAGAGTATAACTGAGAAGTGGCTGGTCACAGGCCTGTTTTAAAGATGCTAAAAATAGAGGGGTGGGGAGGACAGCAAGCAGTGTGACTGGACTGCTCAAAACAGGACCAGTGATTAAAGCAGGGAGAAAACAGACAAGCCCTTCCAGCTACTGCTTAGCAGGAGACACTGCCCAGGTCTCCAATGAACTGCGGTGGGGAAGATGACAGTCTGGCCAGCCAGGAACACTTTGCGTGTTAATATTGCCCCCACACACTCCTGTCTGTGTGACCTTAGTTCCTCACCTTTTCTGAGCTAACACAGAGATAGCACCTTTCTCACGGGGACAGCATAGGATCTGATGAGACACTTTCAAAAGCAATCACCTAGAACACAAGTGCTAAGGCAGATCTCAGTGAAGTTTGTCTTAATTTTGTCAGTAACTATCAATATTCTAGAAGATTTTAGATTATTGCAAAATTTTGTTTATAATGAACAGAAATGGTAATCATTGCCTGGACATTATTGCTGATACCAAAATGTTGGACTAAATTTCCACCATTATGAGATGTTTCTGTAAGTAGCTATAAAGGATGCAGCCCCTCCTCCCACAGAGTTTAGATTCTCTTAGAGGAGAAAGAAAAATCTAGAAATAAATACTATATAAGGAAGAAGACAAAAACATTACAAATCCCTTAGCAAGTGGGGAGCCTGAGAGTCTGGGAAGAAAAATGACTCCCCAAAGAGCATGCTAGGGTAGGGCAGAGCAGGGTAAGGGCAGGGCAGAGGTGGGATCCTGTGTGAGCTTGAGCTTAGTGAACTTTCCTAGATGCTAGTAGCACATTGTCTGAACCTCTCAAATCAAATTAGACTCAATGAAAATAAAAAGACTCTGAGAATAAGGAAAAAATATAAAATAAGAAAACTGAACTTTTCCATCTATAAACAAAGCAAAATAACATAAACCACTCAGAAATGTTCCTCACAGGATGCAACTGCACTATATTTTTGCTTACATCAAACTTATAAGACTTGATCAATGGGAGATGTGCCATGTTTCTAGATTTTCGACAATGGAGGAAATGTTTATCCTTTTCCAACTCAATCCATGGCTTGAACCAACTGTAAAGAAGTCCTTTTCTTTAGAAAGAATGATTCTAAGTTTCACCTGGATAGAGTTAGGTAAGAGATATGCACAGAAGAGAAAGAAGCAGGGTGGCTATGGACACTTCTATATCCATCTACAAAATTAACCCAGCAGTGTCAGGCAAGAGCAGGAAGTCAGAAAAGCAATAGATGCAGACAGAAACAGAGGATGTAGACAGTGACAGATGTGGATACACAGGAGAAGTAAGGACCAATCAAGCACAGGACAAAACAATGGGATGGATGATTCAATAAAGAGAACTGGGAAGCTGGACATTTGGGGGAGACTCTGTTGGAGACTCACCTCATAGCGCTGTTGCAAAAGTCAAAACAAGAACATGTCATTTAATATTCATCTGTGTTCTTTTTAAATACAAAGTGGAAGGAATACACAATGGAGAAATGGTTTCAAACTACGTTCCAATTTGAAACTTGTAAAAGTCAAAACTTGTGTCCAAACAATGGCTGAAGTTGGATGGTAGGTACCGGGATGAGGGATCATATGCTATTTTCTCTGATTCTGTATACTTGATGACACCAATAAAGAAACATAACATGATGAAACACCATGACCAAAAAGCAAATTGGGGAGGAAAGGGCTTATTTAGCTTACAGTTCCATATAACAGTTCATCATCAAAAGCAGTGAAGGCAGGTACTGAAGCATGGCAGGAACCTGGAGGTAGGAGCCAACACAGAGCCCACAGAGGGTTGTTGCTTACTGACTTGCTCCTAATGGCTTCTTCAGTAAAACCCAGGACATGAGCAAAGGGATGGCCCCACCCACAATGAGCTGGGCCCTCCTCCATCAGTCACTGAGAAAATGCCTTACGGGCCTGCCAGTCTTATGGAGGCACTTTCCTAATTGAGATTCTCTCCTCTCAGATGACTTTAGCTTGTGTCAAGTTGACATAGCTTTTAAAACTCACATACACCAACTGTGGTAGCACATACTTGTAATCCCAAAACTTGGGAGGCAGAGACCTAGCAAGCCAGTGTTGGATAGATTGAAGAGTCAAACTTAAAAGACAAACAACCACTGGGGAAAAATACATCTTCTAGCACAATAGCCCATGAACTTTTATCTTCAGGGTATACAGAGTTCCTCTGAATTGCTCACCAGAATATCAGTAACATCCTTCCTTTTCCTGGTGCCTCACAGCCTTTGCTCTCCATTCCAAAGCCCACAGCAACTGTCTGGACGCTAATCCTATCCCTCATTATCTGTTCTGTATAATATCATGTGCTGTGTAACAATCCTACACTACACTATACAATTCTACACTATAAATATGTATTGCTCTCACTGGCTAATAAAAAGCTGACAGGCCAGTAAGTGGGCAGGAAGTTAGGTGGGAAAGCCAAATTAAGAATGATGAGAAGGAGGATAGAGCCAGGGAAATGCCAGCCAGTTGCTGGGGAAGCAAGATGGTAGGGACAGGTAAAACCAGGAGCTATGTAGCAATACATAGATTAATAAAATTTAAATGTAAAAGTTAGCCTAAGGTATTGACCTAACATTTGTAAGTAATATAAGCTTTTGATGGCTATTTGGGAATTGGAAGCCAGGACAGGAAATGTCTGATTATGTATGACATTCCAATATGTGGCCAAAATTTTCATATAAAGCTTGACAAAGCTTACAAAAGGATTCTAGACACATAAGAATGGAGTCAAGCATGTCTTTCTTTTGATGAGCTCTGTTTGCTGGTGGTGAGCACAGGCCTGGCTCTCTTAAGAGCTGGCTTCCTGGCTGGGATCTAGTGGTTCTTTTAAGAGACCCTGCTACTAAATACTTACTTGGTGTTTATGAGCAGCTGGTGACATGCTACTCAGTGGCAGCATGGACCTGGAAATTTCCCAGAGCTGAAGTGGTAAATAGGGCTCCCAGAGCTGGTGGTAAACATACCTAAGCTCTCATGAGACTAACCTCCAAAGAACTGAGGGAGAGGGGCCATTATCAGTGCCATAATTTAAGTAATACAACAGGTTTTTTTTTTTTTTTTTGCTTATGCCGACAGAAAAAGTTACAGATGCACGATAAAGACAGTTTTAGGCAAAAAGAGCCTCTAAATAGGTCACAGTGTATTTTAAAAAATATGAGTAGGCTTGGAAGATAGAAAAAATATATACAGTTTTAGATTTAAAAGTACAGTTTTAAAATAAAGATTTTTTTAAAAAAAGAAATAGAGTAATAAAAACATAAGCCATGTAAAGGTAGAAAATACACAGAGGGTCTGGATACTATGTTATTGTGTTGTCTTTAAAGTTTTTGATGGCTAATGAACAAATGATAATTGCTGAGAGAAGCTGATTATGAAAGCTGCTAGATTAAACCAACCTATATATTTGAAAATATCTTGATTTCAAAATTTAAGTCAAAAGATATGTTACTTGGGGAAAGAGGTTCTGCTTTTATTTCCATAGAAAATGAAAGGCTATGGATTCATTCTGGGTTAAGAAAAATCAGGTTTGATTGAGGAAACCCCCCCTGAAAAACCTCAGATGGGAACAGATGGCCCAAATGGTCCAACATTTTAGAGTGCCTCTGTTGAAGTTTCCTGAGTTCTACAT
>PVIH01012366.1:0-63931 GCA_004025045.1 Sigmodon hispidus | reverse complement strand
CTTTCTGGTCAGGGTCTGATTCTGTCTTTCAGAGACCCCTACAGTTGGTTCGCTCAGTTCGAGGTCGTGGCGGGGTTTCCCTCAGCAGGAGCCGTGGAAGTGGTCAGGGACAGCGTCCACCTGCCCCTGCCCCAGAGAGCGCTGGGATTCTGCAGCCAGCGCTGGGTCCCGGAAGTGGAACCAGCAACAATGGGAGCTGTATGTTCATGTTTTAAAGTTCACGCTATACACTTATACATATTTCTATGTATGTATGTATATATATATATAAATTCTTAAATTATACGCGTATGCAGTTTCCTATTTATCAGTAGGAAGACTACCTGAAATGTAGATCTATTGGATATGAAGTTTGCCTTGGTAAAACAGATGTTCATAAAGTTTTCCTGTTTTCTCTTTAAAGCCCATCATCCTTTCAACTCCTCTGTTTTATTCTCTCTGAATAAATTGTTCACAGCTTTCCTTTATTATTGAGGCTAGCAATCACCATGCACTGAGCCTGCATAATAAAGTATGCTGGCTGGACACCAGTACCTCCTCTTTGCTGAGTCCTTCTGCAGAGACGAATCTTTGGACCAATCAGCAGCGTTCAGCTCTCTTGCTCCTCCCTTCTCTCTGTGGCATGGCTGTCCTAATGGAGCAACTCTTCTCAGCTGCTGAATCCCCACACCTCTCCACCTTTAAATGTTGACTCATGCTAACTTAGACCCCTGGGTCTACTTTTTCTATTCTATTTGGGACTATTATCCATTTTCATGGTCTTGTTTCCAGCCACATGGTAGCAAGACTCAAACTGACCCCTTTAATGGAGAGGCCCAGCCCAGAACTCCAGACTCATATCAAAGTGTTGATGCTATGTGTCTATGTGGGATTCTGTTAAATGTCTCCAAATTAGTGTTCCAGACCTCTCTCCACAATCTTTTCTTCTCATAATGCCACATCCAACATTCAATACCACTTCTTCAGTTTTTTAAGGACCAAAATCTGTGGAGTTGCTGACATTCTTTTATTTTATGCCCTCCACCAGGTCTGACCCTGTTGCCAACACATATGTAGGATCTGTTCACTTCTCACCCCCTCTACCAACCCCCATCTACATAACCACTATTCTTGTTTTTGATCACAATTAAAAATCCTCTCCATAGTCTTCCTAAGGCTTCAAATTCACCACCTTCCTGCTGAATCTCCTGAGTCTTACCCTCACACCACACCAGTCCTTGCTTTCCTGCTTCTCCACACTGAGTATCAAGTTCAGGGTCGCCTACACTCTCTGCTGATCTGGATTCCCAACCCCCTATGTCTTGCCTTGAACTCATTCTGTAGTTCAGGGGAGTCTTGAACATATGACCCTCCCACCTCAGCCTCCTGAGTATGTCAAGAGTTGTATCACCTCCCTTGGCTTCTGTTTCTTTCTCTATCATCAGTCCTGAGCATAGCAGCCACAGGAATCCTGCTGAAACACAAAAGGTGACGCTTCTCTGCTCACAGTTTTTTTGTGCTTCTTCATTTCCTTTAGAGTAAATTTAGTATTTTCCAACTTTGTACAATGGAGCCTCTGCTTCTAGCTCCAATAGATAGTGCTTGCTTTTCTGACCCCTTCTCTTTCTTTATCCCCTGGGTCTTTACACTTACTGCTCTGCCTGCCACACTTACTCCTTTACTGGCTCACTCAAATGTCACCTTGACCTTCCTTAATTGCCCACTTGAAAAAGCAACCTTCATCCACACTTTCTTCTCCCCCCACCATGTTCTCATCTCCACAGAGCTCATTCCAATATGCTCTGTCCTTCATAATGCTTTCTGGATCCACCTCTCCCAAATAAAATGGAGTAAGCTCTATGTCTGTTTTGTTCAGTTCTATAACCGTGGCACCTAGAACTAAGCCTGAATCGTAACAGGGACTTAGTAAGAGTTAGCCCTGTAGGAACACTGCTTACTGACTTGCTTCCTATGTTTACTTAGTTTGCCTTCTATATGACCCAAGACCTCCTGCCCAGGGATGGTACAGCCCACAGTGGCCTGGGTACTCTTTTATCAATCCCATACAGACTTGTCCACAGACCAGAATAATGGAAGCATCTTCTCAACTAAGAATCTATCTCTCCTCCTAAATGACTCTAGCTTCTATCTGGTTAACTAATAAACAACCAGCACACAGTGTGTGGTGGACGCCCTCCAGCCATTCCTCTAGCTGACACTGGATCACTACACAAGAGGCAAATAGGGAGAGTGATTGCCCCTGTTGATGCTTTGTCTTCTTCCCTGAATAATCTATAGCCATTGTCTACATTTCTCAGATAGCTCAAAGTTACTGCCATAGGGATCAGACTCTTCCAGAAGGCTGCTCTTCTGAGATCTTCACAGGGATACCTCCTTCTCTTTGTGCTTTGGCTCAGTTCCACCACCCACAAGACTCACCCAAATTCAAGCTCTACCCTGCTCCATACCCTGATATTGGCACATGTTCTCTTTCATGGGTTGTCACTATTTAGCCTTCCTCTGTGTTTTCTTATTAGTGCTCTGCATGTTATCCACTAGACCATAAGCACTCAGACCTCTTATTTTTATTTCTCAGGGCTGGACCCACCAGAGTTCCATGATGCCTTTAACTTCCATGAGTAATTGAACATACACACATCATGATATGAATAAAAGAATCGAAATGAAGTTCTCAGGATATGTTTATACCCTTGGCCATAACCCCTTGGAGACCCGAATTAATAAGAGAAACTTTCTTTTTTTTTCTTGCTAGTTTGTAAGCAATGACCTTTTTTTTATCCACTTATATCTCCCACAAGAGGAAGGACTTTACCAGGGTAGAATGCAATAGTCAATAAAGATCCTACTAGTGAATCTATATGAATGAGCTTATCTCCATCCATTCTGTTTCTGCGGAATCAAAAGCTGATAGTGATAAATAAGCACCTGCTTGTTAATTTTCTTTGTTGATCCAAGCAAGGCAGGATGGTAAAGTTAAATATTGAGAAAGTTCCATACTTATTGTTACCATTGCCACCTTGATGTTACAAGTGGTCAAAGACACTGTGAACAGAGCACCATCAGTGATGGGATGCCCTCCCTGAGTTAATGGGAAGCATGTATCTAGCTAAACAGACCAATGCTTAGCAAGGACAAATGTGTCAGTCACCAGACTCCTGCTCTCAAAGTGATTCAAATAAGACAGCAATGTGCCTAGAAAAGAAGAGGCGAGGCCTCACAAAGGAAAACATAAATCACATATTTTTGTTATCATCATAAATGAGCCAGAATTCATTTACATATAGTAATAAGATTTGGAGAAGGAAAAACTATACTGAAAACTTATATATCTGAATATTAAAATGTATGCTAGTATTGACTGGTTAAATAGTGTGATGCTGTCAAAATAGGGCAAACCCACACTATATTAAATGTGAGAATTTGATGTGTGAAAAAGACCACAAATTAATGTAGAAATAATGAATTCTTTAGAAAATAGTATTGAGAATTGAATGAATCTTTAAAGGTTATAAAACTATAGGGTAAACAAATGATATAGAAAGATTCAATAAAGATAAACATACACTACTTAAAAACAATATCTAAGTGGACGGCAAAGTTAGACATACAACAAGCTGGCACACCAGTGCCTCTGTTGGGACTGAGAAAATTTCCTTTTTTTTAGGGAGCCATATTAGGTTTATTAAGGAAGGGAAGAAGGAAGAAGAGAGGAGAGAAAGAATAGGGTTAGGGGGCAGAGAAAAGAGAAGACAAGCCTGAGAAAACTTTCTTATAAAAATAAATCATATGCATCAACAAATGAAAGTTCACTAGGCTGTACAAACAAAATCTCTATGCCCCAAAATGCCTTTGTCAAGTATTATAGCAGAAAAACATGAAGAAAACATGGATGCACTCTGGAAATTAGTGTGTTAGTGTTCTCAATACACAAATATCCATCACAAATGAGCTAAAAATGCTCATACATGGTTTTAACCTAGGCCATTTTGTAAAGGAGGGAATGAGACCACCCCACCCTGAACTAAGTAACACTGTGGAATTATACTCTTGTACATTTTACATATTTGTCCCTCTTATTGGTTTAATAAAACACTGATTGGCCAAAAGGCAGACAGGAAGTATATGTGGGGCTACCAGACTAAGAAAATTCTGAGAAGAAGAGCAGAGCAGAGATGCCAGACAGACACAGAGGAAGGAAGATGAAAATGCTGCTCTGAGAAAAGGTTCTAAGCCACTTGGCTAACCATAGGTTAGTTTAAAAGTAAGAGTTAGCAAGTAATATGCCTGAGCCACAGGTCAAACAGCATATAGTGAATATAAGCTTCTGTGTGATTCTTTGGAATTAAGAGATTATGGATCTGGACCTTGTGCCTAGGATGAGTCAGAAACTCTTACAATAAAGTAAATCATATAAAATAGACACAGCAAGTGGTAAAACACAGACAGGAATCCACATGCTTAAGCCACCACACCACTATATATATATATATATATATATATATATATATATATATATATATATATATATATAATCAAAAGACAAAGTGGTGGAAGATGCCAACAGTAGTTTTCTTCATCCTGAAGATCTGTGGATAATTTGCATTTATTTCCTTGGATAATGAGAGGGCACCCAATTATCCACAGAATATCTCACCTTGGGGTCTTTCTGTCTAATAAGTGCTTTCTATGGCAAGTCCAATGCCATTTTCTGAGCTAAAGACTCCAGGCCTTTACTGACACTTATGTTAGGTGACACACTGTTCTGGAAAGGATACTGGCTGTGTTTTCACTTTGTCTTTTATTATTTCCTCTTCCCATGATCTCTGTGTGATGTAGAGAGCCCCTTTTACCCACAAAAGCAGAGCTACATCCTGGCATGTGAAGCAAATCAGATTTTATGTTTCTCTCCATCCCAACTTTCATTTCACATCCTACAAACATTCGGAGATGTCACATCCTGATGTTAGTATCCAGCCACCAAGATTCTGTTTCTCCCATGGTCAGGCTTCTCTTTCCATCAATTTTCCAAAGCCATCCTACAATAGGGTCATCTTTTGTCTTCTGACCTTGTTCCCTGTTTAGTCTACAGCATTCCAAACCACAAAAAAAAAAAAAAACAAATACCAGAAGTATCTGGGGTAGACATGACCAGACAACTTCCTGGTGACATATTCCAAGTAGTCCCAGCATCACTGACTGTTGTGGTTTCCTACATTTCTGTTCTATATGAACCTTGACCTCTCTCAACATCTTTCTGTGCTTCTGTGACACATTGCATTACCTTCCAAAGTGAAGCACTGTCTGATTATAGTCATGTCTCATCAAAAGGATTCATAGTCCTACTGAGGGGTCTGGCACTCATACCTTACTGTTTCTCCAGCTTCTGTTTCCCACTCTGAAAATCCACTCATTCCTACTAGTAGAGTAGGATGTGACTGTCAGCCAGCCATGAGGGAACACCAGTGTTCTCCACAGAACCTTGCAGGTAACAGTCACCTCCCTTCAGCTCTCACCCAACATTGTCCCAGCCCCCCCCCCCCCACTTTCCAATCTTCTTCAATTGCTTTTTTTTTATCATGCACACCTATGTCTGTGACAGCCTTTTACTCTAAAAAGAACCTTGTGAGAGTGAAAACCATTTAATTCATTTTTTTCATTCCCTGGTCTCCTCACCATCTGGAATAAAATTTTTATTAACAGCAGGTGTTCTGTGGCCATTTTATTTACCTTGTCTGATTCTTTATCTGCTTTTAAAGAATGCCTGGACATTTCTGGCTCTAAGAGAGTACATTGTCTGTGGTCGTCTTAAGATGACTCAACTATTTTGTTGCTGGAGCCAAGAGATATGAAGGGAGAAGAACTAGGAATGGAGGTATCACCTGCTCATTTGCAATGACCTTTCCCTGTGAATTCAGTACTTCTCCTGGCAGCGATATGCACTAACTCCCTCTGATCATTCCTGCTGAATGTAGCATCTTTCCATTTGCTTTTAAAATTCAATCTTTCTCCGGTCTCTCCTGTAACACACTACAGATCCTTGCTCAGAATTTATTCAAAAATCATCTTTTCTTTTTTTTCTTTTTATTTAAAAATTTTTTATTATGAATAAAGTTATATTTTTTTATCCATGTATCCCCTTGTTCAAACTCCCTTCCCCATCCCATCCCTCTCAGTCACTCTCTCTTCTCTCCATCAGCTTATCTCCTCCCCAGCAAGGGCAGTAGGACCCAAGGTCCCAAGGTGGCTTAGTTCAACATCCAATCCAAGCAGATCCACTTTTCTCACCCCAACAAGACTGGATCAGGTATTCCTCTGGAGGAAATGGGCTACCAGGTGCCGGTCCAAGGTGTTTCAGATCCTAAAGGAGGTTTTCTGCCTTTCTGTCATGGTGCTGAGGACCCTTTTCTCTGAATCACCATATATCAATGCATGGAAGTTCCTAAAATATACTATATCTCATCAACACAGAGCACATAAGACTGTATTCTGATATCAAACATGAATGATTATGGCCAGGAAAGAGATGTTCCAATGCAGATGTGGTTATATTAAGTTTTATTAATTACAGAACAAAGAAAGTCATAAGCCATGACTTTTACCAAGTTCTTCAGTGGTAAATTATGGAGCAAAGCACAGAAAACTTGGCTGTAGGCTTCAGATGCTGCCCAACAAAGCCAGCTTCTGTTTTGCTGGAAGTTGGTATTCTGCTGTATATCTGGCATATATGGATGTATATGGATATATCTCAAAGGATGCTAAACCACACAGAGTGTTAATAGGACTATAAATATGTTTCGATAGGACTATAAATAACTCAAGAAAATTTGTCTGTGGTCTGTAACATCTTAACTTAGTCGCTTTTACAATCTTTAAGGTGAATGTTGCTTTGCTTTTTACTATAAACTTCCATTTAACATCTGTTAGATTTAGTTTGACTACATATAATAATAATATTTTAATCTCCCCAAACAACAGTTCTTAAACTAGGTAGAAATCTATTTTTCACTTTAAAAAAAAAACAAATTGAGAGTATACCATCCTGCTTCAAGGCTGTTCCGTGAAACTATTAGATCCATGCTCTTTTCCTGCATTCACCCAGATATGCACCTCCACTCTTCAGTTCATCCTCTTTCAATATGGTGAGTCTCATGCCAGGACAAGCTGGAGAGCACTTGAATAGTAATTCCTCCAGATGGGTTGTCACTCTGTGGGTATTCCTTGGAGATTCACATAGCACATGCCTGTTTGCACTTCCTCGGAGAGGGCTCAGTTTGACAAAGCAAACCCTCATCAAACAGAATCCATTGTGCTCAGAGATCAGGAAACTGGAAGCAAACTAGGGGGTAGAGGTTTGAATGTGAACCATCCCTCACGGGCGCATGTATTTGAACACTGAATGTCTCCAGCTGGTGGTGCTGGTCTAGAAGACTATAGAAGGTTTATGAGTTGAAACCTTGCTGAAAAAAGTGATTTGGTAGGTTCAGGTCCATTCTCTTTGCTGTCTGCTTTCTAATTGCAGATGTGGTGTGGTAAGTCCCCCAAGGCACTTGCCACCATGCCTTTCCTGACACAATGAACTCAATCTCTTCTTAAGCTGTAAGAGACTGAGTTCATTGAGATTAAAACCCCAACCAACAGAAAAATCCCTGATCTTACTCTTCCTTCATTTCTGGTCAGGTATTTGTTCACAGCAAAGATAATGATTTCTATAAAAAAAGAGAAAAGTGATGTCAGTGTAAGAAAATGGCTTCCTAACAGTTTATAATCTGAATAGAATTACTTGTTTTTTAGATCTATCCTTATTCTGGGCAATGACCTGTTGGAGGTCCAGGATTAGGCTGTAAGTTTTGGACAGTACTGTGTGTGGTTCCCAACAAGAAGACAGGGAAGGTCTCTGCTCATTGGTTCTCCCAGAGGAGTCAAATTCAAAGACACAGTGATAAAGTCTGTTGTGTGAAGAATCTCCAGTTCAAGACCAGTCAAGCCCACAACATGAGATATTTCTTCATAAAGTTGCAAAAATAAAAAGGTGACTCAACTCTACAAATTAACTCACAACGTATTTACTACACACAATCTAGACTCCAGAAAGAAATATGGCCAGATATTTAGCCAAAATCCAAAGATGGGACCTGTAGCTAAGTATTTCACAGAAGCAGTGGTAGGTAACCCTGTGAAGCCAAACTGCCAGTGGAGGACCCCAGGCCATGCGTAAGTCTCAGAAAGAGAATGCTTTTCCAGCTCCCACCTGTCTTGGCAGAAAGACCTGAATCTCTTGCTTTCTGGTTTCTGTTTCCTAGAACCACATCCTCAAAGTCATAAAAAGAGGCTACATAATTTTCCTACCACTGATGTTTCTAGAGACAAAATGAATCTTCTAGCTTACACTCCTGATTCGTGCCATCCATCACTGAACACATTGCCAATGGATGAATGCCTTTTAGTCATGCCTGCTTTTACTTTCTACTTACCTGTCACCACCAGCTAGCTGCCAAAAAAGCAGTTAACAGCTGAGCAGGCATGAGGCCACCAACTTTTGATTAAGAAGCAGCTTTCTAGGAAGTAATGGGGGTCACAGACATTAATGAGCACTTGACAACCTTGTGGCGACTCTCTCGTGAATATCACCAAACCTGAGTTCCCAACCCTTTCCAAGTGACTCCTCTTATAGAACAATGTGCTACATCCTCAGGGCTCTGAGAACCTGAGTGTGCTGGGACTTCTGAAGTAATCTGTCCTTTGTGCGAGATAGATTCAGTTAAAAAATGATCAAAAAATTGTTAAATTATTGAACTAGTTAGTCTATCTTGACACTATGAAATGTTAATGGTTTCAAAAAATGGTTTGTAAGGAAATAAAAACAGGCCTTTTCAAATTTTCGTTACTAAACCTGAGATCTCATAAAATGGAACTCCATATGACCCTTGTTTTAGTTGTCTACATTTATTGTCCATTTTAGGCTCAAAACAAGGCTTACTCAGAGACATTTTGAGCTCGTCAAATATGTAAATTGTTTTTCAAACATGTTGTGGTTACTACAAAACCTAAATTGTTTTTAGCTAACCAAGCACTTTCTCTCTTCAGTTTCAAAGGCCAATTTCATTCTATATTTTTTTCAAGAAAATTTAATTCAGATGTTCCTGATCCATTTACAATTAAATAATTAAAAGGCTATTTTGAAAGAGTTGATTGGAGTGCAAGAAAGCAGGAATGCCCTTGAGCTCTTTGTCTCAGCCTCTGTAAACCTGTTTTCTGAAAAACAGGAAGTCTTGTTTTGCCAAGAATAAACCGAGTACAGTGGTACAATTTGGTTGAAAGTCTGATTTCAGAGAAAATCCAGAACCATCTGCTTGGAAAGGGGTGGGCTGTGTGTAGAACTCTCTTTTCTCTGTTTCCAGAGAACTTACAGTAGACCCTTCTGACCAGATCCTTTCCCAGTGATTGATACTTGGAAAAGGAAACAAAACCCAGGGGATTTCATCTAGGATCCAGTGGGAGCTCCCAGACAGCTCACATTTTTATTGATGATCTTGATCTTGATTTCCAAGTATCATCAAGATGGTTTTGCAAGCTGGATTTACTGAAATATGGAAGTAAAGATAGGTGTAGGGGTGCAAGCACTTGGTAGGCTGAGACAGGTGGATCTCTCTGTGTTTGAGGCCAGTCTGGTTTACATAGCATGTTCCAGGCTAGTCAGAGTTTCATAGAGAAACTCTGTTTCCAAAAACAAGAGAAAGGAAGAGAAGAAGGAGGGAAGAAAGGAAGGAAGGAAAAATTATTACTGATTGCATCAACTGGTTCTATTTCAGTCTGTCCTGCTAAATTGGAGCCCATTCAAGCTAACAACAAATAGGAGCTATTGAGAACTTTGGGAGTGTTCAAATATTGAGTGCTTTGGGAGAATTCCATCAGACATATTATTATCTTTTTAGATTATTATAAATTTGATGCTTGATTATTAGCGTGAACCTACTAAATTAGAGTATAGGAAGCTGCTGCATCTAAAAATGCAACAATCACCTCCCCGAGGCCTGGTGGCTCTGAGATTCAGAAGATGTCTTATAGGCTTCATTCAATTTCCTTGAATAGGGATACTCACAGTGCTGATCTCAGGGGGTTTTAAGGGCTTCTTAACACACAGCAGTCTAGATTATGGTAGAGGTGTTTCTAGAACCCTTCCAAATGGATGTAATCAATCACCTAGAATTCTTGCTGGGGGTAGAAATTCACTTTTCTGTTGACCAAAGCAACATTGGGACCACATTTACTTCAACTCTGGTTATAGAGGCATTGGAGCCATTGTGGCCAGGAAGTACGGTGCCAAGCAGTAGGCATGGCACCTGGGGCAGGAGTCTATGTGCTCACATCAAAACCAAGAAGCAGAAGCAGAGAGAGTGCACTGGAAGTGGCACAGGTGTTTGATCTCAAAGCATGCCTGCAAGATGTATTTCCTCTGGAAACAGTGTCACCACTGAGGAGCAAACATTAATATATCTAACTGTAGAAAGAACACTTCTCATTTAAACCACCACACTAGTTAAGGGTTTGTCACTTTCCTTGTTGCCATGACAAAATGAGAGTGACTTAAGTGTAGTCAGAAGTTTCTTTGTCCTACCTGGTCCGGAGCTGCTTATAAAATAATTAACTTGGTGGCTTAATAGTATTGTAACTGCTAGTCCAATAGCTCAAGCTTATTACTATCTAGCTCTTACACTTAAATTAACCATAATTTGTATCTATGTTTAGCCACATGACTCGGTACCTTTCTTCATTGCAGCATTTTCATCCTGCTTCCTCTGTGTCTGGCTGGTGACTGCTGTTCTGTCTTTCCTCTTCCCGGAATTCTTCTAGTCTAGTCACCCCACCTCTACTTCCTGTCTAGCTACTGACCAATCAGCATTTTATTAAACCAATATGAGCAACAAATCTTTACAGTATAGAAGAGCATTATCCCACACTTAAGAGTTTGTTTTGGCTCATAGTCTATATGAAAGGCAGGCAGCAGGAACTTGAGAAAGTTGGCACTTAGTGTCTACCAATAGAAAATGGTGAATGAAGAATGCAAGGGCTTAGCTCATTTTCCCATGATTCTGTCTAAGAACCAGCCCATGGAATAGTGGCACTCAGTTAGAGAGGATATTCCTACTTCTGGGAACTCAGTCTAGATATTCCCCACAAACATGCTCAGATGTCTATCTCTAAGGTGATTCTAGAGCTATCAAATCAATAGTATTCGATGTCATGGGGAATAAACAGTACCTTTGCATGTTGAATTCAGTATTCATATTGAAATAGATGACTTTGTCCCCTGAGTTAGATAGCCATAATGTTAGAACTAGAACACAAGACCTTTGATTCTCAACAAAGACCTATTATTTTCTATTATCTGAATTCATCTTGATTTCTGCTGCATAACCTCTGACTCAAATGTTTATGACTCTCATTTGTACATGGGGCTTGACTGGGTCAACCCCTTTATCTTAGGTTGAGGGTAGGTTGATTTCTATGTGACAACAGTTGAATGCCCCTTGGAAACACAATTGAAGATAGAAAGACTTTGCAAGGTGCTATGGATTTATGTGGTTCAGGCCTAGCTGGAGGAGAGTTCCACAGAGCTTCCCATGAGGGAACAGAGCAAAGGGTAAAGAAAATATACAGAAAAACACCAAAGCATTGCCTTGTTTGAGTGTGTTTTGCTTTATTAAAAAAAAAAAAAACAACAATAACAGAAATCACATGACAAAATCTAAGAGTAAAGCTGAGTAGATTTCCTCAAAGTCAACTACTGAGAGCTTGGCAGAGCCTTTGCCCTTGGAGTTGGTTTAGACAAACAAGAGCATTAGGGAACTGTGTAATCTAAGCTTCTCCTCATGGTCCATGCCAGCATTTTAGCTGCCAAAAAGTAGACATGCTTTTTTTGCTGCCAAAAATAAAATGTGATTATACCCTCACTATATTCTTGGCCATTCCATGGACCATCATAGGAATGAAAGAAGAAGAAATTTGTGGTAGTGTTTTTGGTAATCTCCTATTTAGAACACACTTGAGTGTGTGCTATTATAGAGCGGCTGGTTGCAGTGGACAGACAGTGACTACCTAATAGAGACCCTGGAAATGCCTCGTCTGCTGGGGACTGTGAAGAGTCTTTCTCTGTCCAGCCAGCTCCCAAATAATGACATGGAGACTCCTTGTCAGTTATGAAAGCTTGGCCTGTCCCACTAGCTCTTATAACTTAAGTTAATCCAGCATATTAACTTATGTTTTGCCTTCTGGCTTTTTACCTTTCATTTACCTTGCACATCCTGTTTCCTGTCCATGTCCTCTGGTGTCTCCTGCATGCCTGGATTGATCCCTACTTCCTCTCTCTCTACCCAGAAATCCTACCTATACCTCCTGCTTAGCTATTGGCTGTTCAGTTTTTTATTACACCAATCACAATACATTTTCACACAGGGTACAAATACCTCATGACAAAGGACACATGACCTCGATTAGTAAAGAGCTGAATAGCTTTCTGACCCTAGAGTTCTCTTTTGTCCTTATATATAGTTGATACTTCTCTAGATTGAGTAGGAAGGTAAGGAAGACACAAACAGAGAAAACTGAGGACATTTTCTATAGCTGTGACAAAGAAAACAAATCTGCTTTATGTCATGAAGGTCTTAGAAATGTCATTGTGTCAATACATTTTCTATTACTATAACAGAATTCTGAGACTACATAATTTGTAAAAGAAAAGTTTATTTGGACTTTAATATAGCAGCAGCAGTGTATGGATCAGAGAGATAGCAGTGGAGTCTGGTTAGAGTGCCATAACATGGAGAGAGGCAAAAATGCAAACAGATGTGTGCAGAGGAGGCAAACTATAAGGGATAGCCTCGGACCCACAAGAAAGGCGTTAATCCCCCTGAAAGACCAAATCATGTCTTACAAGTTCCTCTTTTTCAACACCACACAGTAGCAATTAAATTTAAGTGTGAGCTTTGTAGAAGAAAAATACTTATTTAAATCAAGCTGTTTAATTTTTCTGAAGCAATATTAACTATGAGAAGATTGGGCATCTTACAGACCACTCTTGTGCCTTCCTCACAGGCTCCACAGCCCTGTTTTACTCAGAGAACCATCTTGTTCTACTTTACAGGGACTTGCTTAGTTTAGAACTGGAAGGCGTTCAGAAGTCTTCATACCAATAACGGCTTCTTACATGAAATTCACGGAAGAAAAAAGAAGGCGGATGGATAGAAGCTTGAAAGAGAAGGGGGAGGGACCATCAGGCCACTCTCCACTCCCAAAGACACCATTTGGAATTCTTCAGGAGGGAAGAGTAACTTCTCTTAGCCTACAGGATTAGAGAATGGGTACAAAGCATAGTAAATCCTAATGACAGTATATTGGAAATGGTTTTGACAGTCCTATACTCAATATGACTTTCACATTTTATTTATTTATTAGAGCTGGAAATGAACATAGGCCCTGACACATGCTAGGCAAGCACTCTACTATTAAGCTTTATCTTTACCCCTAATCCTCTGTTCTATCAATTCACACTCTTGGAGTTAACTTAATGGTACCAGTGAACTACTAAGGTCCATTTCACTCCCATCTCCATGGCTGGTACAATCCTCTCCCTCTGGCCTTTCTATGTCCTTCCATAATGACCTGTGTGGTAACTTCAATCCCACAGGATCAGCTAAGACTTTGACTTCTGCAGTATCTGAAATAAAAAAAAAAAACAAAAACAAACCACTTTTAATGTCTGAGACAGCATATCCAGGCGATTTTGAGCATTAGAGCCTGGGCTTCTTTGGGAATGTTGTCCCATCCATTGCAGAGAACGAAGACTAAAGGTGTGAGGGGAAGAGACAGATAAACTAGCAGTCGGAAGAGCCTGATCTCCTTACCATCAGGCAAGATTCTCCAGGAGAACCCATCTTTCTACATATAGTATGTTAATGCTCCCCACAGACACTGTAAGTACACAGCACCTGAAATTCCCCCATGGGAGCTCTTGTAAAGAAAAACATTTCATGGAGGTGGTGACTTACAGTTCAGAGGTTCAGTACATTATCATCACGGCAGGAAGCATGGTAGTATGCAGGCAGATGTGATGAAAAGAAAGCAACAGGAAGTAGACTGACACTGGGAGGTATCTTGAGCATAGGAAACCTCAGAGCCCACCCCCACAGTGACACACTTCCTCCAACAAGGCCACACCTACTCCAACAAAGCCACACATCTTAATAGTGCCCCTCCCTATAATCTCATGGGGGGGGGGCAATAACATTCAAACTACCACAAATGGGTTCCTGTACTTCTGCAGAGCAGTCATTTACCTCTGTGAGAGTGTGTGTGTGTGTGTGTGTGTGTGTGTGTGTGTGTGTGTGTGTGTACACAAATGACTGTTGCATTTGAACAACTAGCTCTGGTAAGAGATTTGGGTAAAGTTATCCAGAGCTATTTTATAATATAGACAAAAATTTAAATGCGCAGGGGACTCAGGCCACTAGTGTCGGGCTCCGTCGATGTCTTACCAGGGACCAAAGTGTAATAGACAGTCGTTTGGCCACCTGGGGCTTCCTTGTCTTTCTCTGTCTCCAATGATTTATTCCAAGAGCAAAGATAGACAGCATCTTATTGGGAGGGCGAGGCCCCATTCTCACAAAGCTGCTTCTACATATCCAAGGCTGCCTGCAAAGCTTTTCATGGAAGACTTCCAGTGTGAGAAAAACACAAGGCATAGATCTGATTCCTATCTCAAATGGAGACACTAGACTGAACTGACCCATTATGGAACTCATTGACCTCCTTGGGGAATGGGGGGGGGATGGTGCCAAGGGAGGCTGAGGGAAGACTGGGAGAGATTGGGAGGAGGGAAGGGAGGGCAAGCAGGGGTATACATGCGGGGGAAAAACATTTTTAAAAACTAAAAGAAAGAAAGAAAAACACAAGCTACACTTACGTCAACAGCTTTTCTCCCCCTTTATTCATGTTAAAATAAAGTCAGTTCTTGAATCAGGCCTAGGTACCAATGTGAAGTAGGCAGCTTTCACTACCCATTTTTACAAAAAAAAAGATGGTTTTGGGTTTCAGTTTTATTTTCTTTTGGTGTGTGTGTGTATTTGTAAAAAACTGGAATTCTGCTTATATTTTTATAGTAACATTGTTTTGCCCATGATAGTGAGAAAGATAAAGAAACAGGAAAAATAAACTCTTTGTCACTGACTTGAAAACAGATTGGTAGTGAGGGGTGGAAATCAGAATTTTAATTTTTATTCTGAAAGCCTCAGTCAGTGATTTGGACAAGACTACAAGAAGATGTCAAAGAGTGCTGATACATGAACCTTGAAAGTTCACCTTTTATTTTTGTGGAAAGGGAAGAGAGGAAATTGAGGTGAAACTGCAAAACTTTGCCTTCTTTTTTGTCTCCCGCCAAACCTGCAGAAGAGACGTCTCTCCAGTCACTACTGAGTATGTTTGGCAAAGCTCAATTGCCAAACGTCCTTCGACACTGGTTCTTACCACCAAGAGGGTTTAACTTTTCTCTGGAGCAGCAGCCATCCTCCTCCATCTGGACTGTTCTCTTCTCTCCAGCCAGACCCAGTTCCTTTAAGGACACCGCTGAAAATCTGCAAGGCTCCCTGGCAAGCAGCAACGGAGAACCACACCCCCTACTCCACTCTGCTGCTGGATTCTTCATCACTGCAGAATTGCACGATGAAATGCCAATCCATAATCTCTGAGAAACTCAGGGCATCAGTTCACCCAGAAGAATCTTATAGGCCTGCAACTAATAAAAAGCACCCCCACCCCACCTTCTGATTATAGCTGGAAAAATAGAACCAAGGAAGGCGAGGAAGACGAACGCAGCATCTGTAGGAAAGCTGTTGTCATTGAAGAGTGGAGGGTTGAAGAGAAACACTAAAAGCGTATTTCCATTGCACTCCATCAAGACATTTAATAAAACTGCCATTCTGGACACTTTACAGGGTCTACTTTGGAATTGTTTTCACAGTTACTCAGCAGGAAACCAACATTTGAACCCACCAATCTTTGGAGTCACAAATTCAATTTTAAGCTTTTTATTTAAAAAGTCTTGAGAATATCTATCACTCCAGGCAGAGGGATGATAATAACACTGAATTTTAATGAATTATTACTTTCCAATCAAGGGTGACAGGCTTGCTTATATGAACAGGGAGAGACTTTTCATAAGCAGCTGTCGTGTTCTGTCCAGCTTCTCCTGATTGTATTTTGCCAAAGAAAGGAAAAGGATATTACATTTTAAAATAAAATTCTTCCAAATAAAATCCCAGCAGAGCTTAGCTCCGGAGAGCTCTATCGGTGCCTCTTGGTTGTAAACGCTGCCGTTTTATGTCACTCACATAAGCTCGAAGTCTCTCCATCTCGGCCTAAAAACCCAAGAACAGCTGGAGTCCTAGATCTGTATTGCTTGGACCCAACACAGCATGGGGACTCCAAACCAGAACAGTGTTCCCTCAGTCCACTGTACCTCATTGCTTTTATCTCAGCTTTCAGACTAAGAACCAAATACTAACGGCCACCAATCATAAAGACACAGCAGCACTTCAAACTGGATATCAACCAGGTCTTTGCTAATGTTTTTAAAGGGTCACTTCAAAGGGAGGTTCTGGGTTCTTAGCATCCAATCCTTGTCATAGAGATACCCAGGTTCCCGCTCAACTGAGGGGATATCTTTTAAATACGAAGGATGCAGACGACCTTCTTCTCCAGCTGTATACAGTCTACACCCATTGATTTGAAGTCAGGAATTGGCCTAAAGTTTGCTGAGCAACCCAAAGAGGAAAAGAATTGTAAATTAAATGGCTTAAGACAAGCCGTTCCTTAAAATCCTTTTAAAAATAATTTACAAGTGTTTCTTCAACTATAAATAACTGGTATGCTCATTACAAAGAATGCTTTAAGAGTGACACGGTGATTATAAAAAGTGCTTATCTGAAGGTCTTCCATGACCCCCTGAGGAGGCAACTGCTGTCTCTGCATCTGACTTCAAGTTACTCAGTGTGTGAAAGCCAGTCAATTCTTAGTCTTTAAATATGCTCTATTAAAACACGTGTCCCACAGAATCAGCTTGCCTTGCCTCCATTAGTCTGAAATAGTAAATTTTTTACTGCAGTCCGTGGAGCACATGTATTTCCAGACTGTTAACTCATTATAGGATCTAAGTTACTTAATTTCTCCTAAAATTACTCCTTTGTTAAAATAACGGTACTCAGTTGGTCCATGAGTTGATGTACATAAAGAACTCAGGAAGAGTAGAACAAAGGGCAAATCATAGCAAATCCTCAGCTGTAATGGGGGCAGGAGACACAGACATTGATTAACGGCTTCTTATGCCAAGTTAGAATACTACAGATATTTGAACAGTGAGTATACAGTAAATAAAATCATCTTGGTACCAAATTTGGGGCCACAGTACATGTCCCAAGAAGTTCAGATACCATCCTTAAGATGTCAGTTAAAGCAACTAAATTAATAGTAAAGCACAGAAAGGGGAGATTTATCAATATGATTACATTGGAGAAAGGGGAAATAAGGTGCAGAGACACCCCCACCCCAGCCATTTTCAGAATCCTGAAGTGAGGTGACCATTTCAGTAGAAGACCAGATATGTGTACATCTAAGACAGTCCCAGCCAAGGTGTGGACTTGTCTGCCACTGATCATTATCAGATTTTGATAAGGCTATAATGACAACTCAGTGGGGGCCATACCTACAAACAATGGTGCTGAAATAATAGAACATAGTTACAAAAGGCTGAAAGTGAGATACCTCATACTATATTCAGGTGCTAAAATATAGATAGTCACAAAGTGTATAGAAACTTAAATGTAAGAGCTGGTGCCATAAAACTCAGAAGAAATCTCAGCTGTGAAATTCTATGTCCTCAGTGTTAACAGATGAGTTCTTAGACATGATACCAAAAACATAAGCAATAAAAGAGAAAGATGTTTAGACTTGGTCAATAATTAAAAGAAACTTTTTTGTTTTAAAAGATATTACCAAAAAAAAGATAAAGAAAAAGAAAGGAAGGAAGATGGAAGGAAGGAAGAAAGGAAGGAAGGAAGGAAAAAAGGAGAAAGAAAAAATGTTTTTAAAAATCTGTAAATTAATGCTTGCTCCGGCAGCACATATACTAAAATCAGAACAATACAGAGAAGATTAGCATGGTCTCTGCGCAAGGATGACACACAAATTTATGAATCATTCCATATTTTTGATAAGCAGGGGATGTACTCACTCATTAGTGGACTTTAAACAAAAAGCAAAGCATGGCCAAGCTGCAAACCACAATCACTGAACAGCCTGGGATCTGAAGCACCTTGGACCAGCACCTCAGAGCCCATTCTCTCCAGAGGAACACCTAACCCAGTCTTGATTTTAGGATGAGGAAATCGGACCTGCCTGGAGTGGATGCTGAACTAATCTAATCCACTTGGGGACCTCTTGCCCTTTCTGGGGAAGGAACGGGGGATGGGAAGAGGAGAGACTGACTGATTAGGAGGGATCTGGAGGGGGAAGGGAGTTTGAACATGGGGATACATGGATAAAAATGATACTTTATTCTATAAAAATAAAAAAGTAAAATAATAATAAATCTGTAAATTATATACCAGGCAGGGGTCTAGCATAGGATAAAGGTAGGTGGTAGGGTTGGGGGGAATGATTACAAGTCAACAATAAAAAGACCAATTTCCTAATTAAGATGAGACTGAAAAGAGACAGAGGACATGAGTAAATATTTCTCCAAAGAAAATACACAATTGGCTAAAAAGCACCTAAAAGATATTCATAATTAGTTATTAGAGAAATGCAAATCAAATCACAGAAAGATGCCACTACATACAAGACGTTGTAGTTGCTTTGGAATAGTTGTGCACTCACTTTTGAGCATGATAAAAATGTTCAAGCTTCCAAATATTAAATATAAAGTAACAATATGCCTTAGTATTTTATGCAAGAGAACTTAAAACGTGATAAAAATACATAAATAAATATTCATTCATCACAACACTAATTATAATAGCTAAACAATGGTAAACATAACCTAAATGTCTACTAACTTGTGATAAGTGTTATATATTTAAACGATGGAATAGTATTCAGTGGTTAAAAAGAACAAGTTCAGATGTAATACTGATGAGCCTTGAAGACTGTAAGACAGAGAGAGAAGCCAGATGCAACAGGCAGGCACACAATTGTTCCATTTTAAAAACTTTCTAAAACTGACAATCTCATAACTGAAAGGGGTGCACTGTTTACCAGGGGTGGGGGAGGCTTGAGGGGGAGTGGCCGCTAACGGTACAGGCTTCCTTTTAGAGTAGTGAAAATGTTTCGGAAATCTGACAGGACACCCAGCGATCCTTTCAAACAAACGATTAGTGTGCAAGAATTATATCTCCACTAAAAATGACATACCATTCCAAATACTCAAATTAGATATATTACATCTAAGGTTAATGAGACATGGAGAATACCACTAAGATAAAGATTAGAGTCTTTTAGAACAAGCAGGCAATCAGAAGGACTACAAGGCCAATCCGTCATAATTTCTACGTGAACAGCAGGGGGAGCCCTTGGTAGCAGAGAAAAAGCAAAAATATCATTTATGATAATAAAGCTAATAGATTAAGTTAATAAAAAACTAAAAAATATCAAATAAGGTAACAAAATCACCAACAAACGCACTATTCTGACAACCATTGCTACTGTATTGTACAAATCTATGCAGTTTCTTTCCCATGGGTGGACATGCACAGACATACATGAAGAACTCAAGTCCGTCACAGCTTTTTGTACATATGACTTTGAAGTCTCTGTGGTTTTACTTCATATTAATTGTATATTTCTTTCAAATCCTTTACTCTTTGGGGGAATGCAATTTTTTGCAAACTGTGACTACAGTAGATCTGTGATTCTTTAAACAGTTTGATAATTTTTTAGTTATAACCAACACTGCAATAAACTTTTTGTACCTAAAACCTTAAATATTCTAAAAAAAACACAAAACAAAACAAAATCTAAATTTCCATAAGGATATATTCCTTGCAGGGAAACTATTAGGTGAAGTTTTATTTAAAACTTTAGTATTTTGGATATGTGACCATATTTCTTCCAGATCTCACAGTTTCTCCTGCAACATATGAGAATTGCCCCACTCCTGGATTTAAACAGTGTGTGTGTGTGTGTGTGTGTGTGTGTGTGTGTGTGTGTGTGTGTGTGTGTATGTATGTGTACATGTCTCTGTGTGTTTCTGTCTTGTGTGTGTGTACATATCTGTAAGTGCATTGAGCATGTACCTGTGCATGCACACGAAGGCAGGAAAAGGTACTGGGTGTCCTCTATCACTCTTGACCTAGTCTTTCAAGGCAGGGTCCCTCCCAGAGCCTGAGACCCCTGGGGTAACAACCCAGCATGGATTCCTGCTGTTTCTAGGTCTTAGATCAAAACTATAGTCACTGAACAGCAAGTATTGTTAACCACCAAGTCATCTCTCTAATCCATTTTTCTGAACCTTTACTAAAATATATAATTACTGGATTTTCCATAAATTTAAATTAGGCTCTAGTTTGGTAGACATTATCTTCTTTTCATTATATTTAAACAGGAGCTGGAGAGATGGCTCAGTGGTTAAGAGCACTGACTGCTCTTCTAGAGAACCTGAGTTCGATCCCCAGCATCCACATGGCAGCTAACAACTGTGTGTAATTTCAGAATCTTGACACCCTTACACAGTTATACATGCAGGAAAAACACCAATTTACATAAAATAAAAATAAATATTAAAAAAACATTATATTTAAACAATGAGCTTGACTTTTTTCAATATTTATGGCCTAATTTTTCCACTTACACAGGTTTTTTCTTGTAAATAATAGAAATTTTCTATTTAGAATATTTATATTCTAGTTGTTTGTTTCTGGAAGCTCTTTATGTATGAACCATGGCAACTATTTCCTGTAGGTATGTTTTGCTTCATGATTTTTTGAGTTTTGACATAAAAGTTTTAATATTGTGTAAAAAATTAAATCTGGTCTCTTCTTTCATAAATCTTTGCCCATTTTTTTTTCTCTTAAGAAGTGTTTTTTCACACTGGAAACTAAAAAGCACCTTACCATAATTTTCTCTCCTCCTTTGTGTTTTCAGTTTTTAAATTTTAATTATCTCATTTATCTAGGATAAATTTCTTTGGGAATAAGATTTGTTCCCCTTTATATCCTCAAAAAGTGAATTGCACCCTCATTTTTCAATAGAATAACTTTCAGCTTCCTCCAGCAATCTAAAGCCACTGCCTCCTTCAGTTCAATGCCACCTTTCCTTGGCTGACAAAATGCAGATCTCTTTTTCAATAAATATAAAGTCCAGCCCCACCCAACAAATTCTTCTCCTTGTTCCCAACAAATTCTTCTCCTTGTTCTGGCTGCCAGGGGCAGCACCATCTCTGCTGTGTGTGTGTGTGTGTGTGTGTGTGTGTGTGTGTGTGTGTGTGTGTTTGTGTATGCATGTGTGCATGTGTGTGTGTGTTGCAGATTCTGAACATCTTATATATTTATATGTCACAGAGTAGAAATGCATGAACCAGAAAGCTCTGAGAAACAATGTTCTCTGAACTCTTTTGCTTTCTTACCTGACTGCTGGGTGGCCAGGGCCTGTGGTCCGCTGCTGATACATAAGAAGCCATCAGTCTCCTGAGTGAAAAGTATGGACACCTGGGGAGGGTTTGAGCTGAGACCAATGTCATGAAATGGTTGTGTTGCTGGAGAAGCACACCTTTGCACATCCTTGCAGAAGGTTAGAACTGGTTTTAATGTTTTGTCCTGTCTGCAGAGGCTACTTTCTCTCAACTCTGCCTGCTGTAGTCTATACATGGAGCTGTTTCCCTAACTTCACATCAACGCCATGATGAGGAAGCCGATCCCGGGATTTCTGTTACCCTAATGTAGTGTTGTTGTCTGTGGACACAGGGCATAAGAAGGAATACATTTCCTAACCCCTTCCACCCTTGACACCCTTACAAAGATATACCACTATACTTTGGTCTGCAAGTATAGTGGTATACCACTGCAAAGTAGTGGTATATACTGCAAAGTAGTGGTATATACTTTTTTGCTCCTGGTTGTCTGACAGGTCATTATGGAGCATTTTACATCTGTCAAGGTCTCTCAACATTCTTGGCTAATAACTAGGCCTGGGAGAACCTTGACAGCTTATGTTAATTCTCACCCCAGAGAAAATCAAGGTATAAAATTGATAGAAGGAAATGGCTTCCGGTAGGCTGTCCACTCAGCCTGATGTCACCTCTACACAAAGAAGAATTAGAAAGGATAAACATTTCCTCTGAGTCCTTCACTGGGAAACGTTTCCCCCAATGGCCTGGTCCAGATCACTGAAAGTCTATGCCATGATAGCCACAATAAGAGAAGAAACTATTTCAATGGCACTTCACCGTATCTGTCCCCAGTTCTGCCTCTCTGCCTGTCAGAACTGCCAGCATTGTGCCAAAGCATGTGTATCAGTCCAAGGTGGTGGACCTTGGAAAGAAACTGCAGCCTTGAGAGACAGTGCTGAACACTTAATCACCATCTTCCCTGGGTATGTCACTGAGCCTCAGGCTTCAGATCTGAACCATCAGAGAAAGGTAGTAGGGAAGACTGTCTAGCCTTCATGTCAGGACTCCACTGATGACTTTGGGGCACCCCGTCATGTCATTGTCATTCTCTGACACTTCCTGACACCTCCCAGGCACAGCGTGCTCACTTGGTAACACCCCATGCTTACATATGCAAAGTAACACCCAGATGTCCTCCTCAAGGTATCCTGTGGGGACAGGTTAGCTCTCTATCACACCCTGAGTCCCAATTCAGAATCAATCGATAAGGAGGAGTCAGGAGCGGGGACAGCTGCCAGGGAGGTATGGTGACACGGAGAAAAGTCTTTTGTTTCTCTATCCCTGTCCTGTAAGTCATCAGACGTTCCCACATATACATATACATACATTGTCCAAGAACCAGACACTATGCTAGGTACTCTTGTCTTATCTCGCTGTAGCAGCATGTGATGCAGCCACAATATGCAATGGGTAGGAAACTAAGGTGTGGGTGTTTAAAAGGCTAAACACATTGATACAGCTTCAGTGGGTGACTACAAAAATGCACCAACTAAAGGCAAACCCAGAAGCCTGTATTCCAAATGAGGGATAGGCTTTGCTCATATTTTATGTTCCAAATCCTATAAAGTACTTAATAAAGGCAAAACTAGCCTCATGCATGGAGGGGTATGGCTGGAAGGAGGGATAGAGTGAATGCTTTGCTAGTAGGTAAGGACAGGGAGCTTGTGGGATGCCCCATGGGCCACTGGGATTCAGTCAAATCCATTTGTCTTGGCAAGCACAGGCTCTCATTTAAAGACATGTGCTGCTTGGGATGGAAAACCACCTGGACCCAGCAGTGGTGAGCACATTGTGATTATGTCTGTGAGTGTGGATCAGCCCCCACCCCCAACCCTCGTTCAAGGCAGCAGGGAGGTAGATTTAATGGGCCTAGTGAGAGACATGGACAGAGATGTCCTCTCCAGAAACAGAGTAGTAAGAAAGAAGTTGGTTCTTCAGCTCTAAGACTACAGGTAAAGTGCCACTACACTGGATTTTTTTTTAACTTTGGAGTTTTTGTTTGGTTTGCTTATTTAAAAAGTTTTTTCCCATACTTACCACTGCTCTCTCTCCCTTCCCTTCTCCTCCTAGTCCTCCCTCAGCCGCCCCCCACCTCATCCCCCTATCCATTTCCCAAGGTAGGCAAGGAATCCCAAGGTGAGTCAGTTCAATCTGGCTTATCCAGTTGAGGTAGGTAAGTCTCTCATCTCAGTATCAAGGCTGAGTTAGGTGTAGGGAATGGGCTCTAAGATGTCAGTTCATGCACCAGGAGCATACTCTGATCCTATTGCAAGAGGATCCACAAACTGCCCATATTGTTTGACTGTCTACATTCAGAGGGTTTAGTTCTTTCCATGAAGGTCTATCAGCTGTCGTTTCAGAGTCAGTGAGCTCCCAATAGCTTGGGTCATTTGTCTCTGAGGGTCTCTTCCTCATGATCCTGATCCCTTTGCTCATATACTCTATCCTCTCTCTCTCTCTCTCTCTCTCTCTCTCTCTCTCTCTCTCTCTCTCTCTCTCCTCTCTCTCTCCTCTCTCCTCTCTCTCTCTCCTCTCTCTCCAGTTGAACCAGGAGCTTGACCTGGTGCTTAGCTATGGATCTCTTCTTCTGTCTCTCTTCATTGCTTTATGACCGTTCTATAATGACAGAGTGGTCATTCATTTAGTTATAGGAGAAGTCTTGTTTAGGCACCCTCTTCACTATTGCTTGGGAGTCGTAGCTGGGGATATTTTGTGGGTTCTTGAATGTTTCTTTAGCACCAGGATTCTTTCTAACACCACAATGGCTCCCTCTATCAAGATATCCATTTCTTTGTTCTCCTTCTCTATTGCTCCTCTCACTCAACCATCTCCTTCTGTCATGATTTATTCCCACTTCCCCTTGCTCACTCACCACTATGATTCAAATTTAAACAGGAGATCTCTATTTTCCCTTCCCAGGGGAATTTCTTAAGTTTCTCCTGTTCAGAGGTTGTGGATTGTAGCCTGGTTATTCTTTTCTTTCTGTCTACAATTCATTTATGAGTACATACCATGTCTATCTTTCTGGGTCTATGTTACCTCACTCAGGATGGATCAATGGAACTAAATCTAAGACCTCAACCTTAATCCACACATCTACGAACACCTGATTTTTGACAAAAAGACCAAAAATATACAATGAAAAAAGATAGTATCTCCAACAAATGGTGCTGACATAACTGGATGGTGGTATGTGAAAGAATGCAAATAGATCCATATCTATCACCCTGCACAAAACTCAAGTCCACATGGATCAAAGAACTCAACATGAACCCAGCTACATTGAACTTTATAGAAAATAAAGTGGGAAATACCCTTGAGTGCATAGGCTTCCACTTCCGAAATATAAAACCAGTAGCACAGACATTAAGAACAACAATTAATAAATGGGACCTCCTGAAACTGAGAAGATTCTGTAAGGCAAAGGACACAATCAATGAGACAAAACAAAAGCCTACAGAATGGGAAAAGATCTTCACCAACCCTAGATCTAACAGAGGCCTGATATCTAACATATATAGAGAATTCAAGAAACTAGAGGTCTAAAAGCCAAAGAACCCAACTGAAAAATGGGATACAGAGATAAACAGGGAATTCTCAACAGAAGAACTTCAAATGACTGAAAGACACTTAAAGAATTGCTCAACATCCTTAGGCATCAAAGAAATTCAAATCAAAAAAACCCTGATATACCATCTTATACCTATCAGAATGGCAAAGATCAAAAACACAGATAGCCTATGCTGGAAGGGATGTGGAGAAAGGGGAACACTCCTCCATTGCTGGTGGGAGTGTAAACTTGTACAGCCGCTTTGGAAAGCAGTATGGTAGTTCCTCAGAAAACTGAGAATCAATCTTTCCAAAGATTCAGCAATATCACTATTGAGCATATACCCAAAGGATGCATATTCTTACTCCAAGAGCATTAGCTCAACTATGTTCACAGCAGCATTATTTGTAATAGCCAGAACCTGGAAACAACCTAGATGCCCCTCAGCTGAGGAATGGATTAACATATTGTGGTACATTTATGTAATGGAGTACAGCAGTAAAAAAAAAAAAATGACATTCTGAAATTAGCAGGCAAGTGGATTAACTTTGGGTTTTAGGAGATTGAACCCAGATCCTTGTATTTGTATGTCAAGCTCTTTGCTACCATTATCTCCTGCCTCTCAATTCTCAAAATAAATAATAAATGAAAGTTGGGGTGCCTCCACAGGCAGGAGGTGATGTTTTGACATGATGAGGGGGTACCTGGAGGATTCTAGAGAGCAGAATAGACTGCTGGAGAAAACGAGCTGCTATCAGGAAATTTTGCATAAGATATTGGATAATTTTCTTCTTAGCACTAATGCAAACCCATCTACCATGATACTTCAGGTCAATGAAAGTCCAGAGGACCTGGTGGTCATCTCAGAAGTGTGTAAGTGAGTTATCCAGACCGGATCAGACTTGACTATTCTTTGATCTTGACACTGAAGTCAGGCCTAAGAGATAACAGAAAACTGAGTTAAAGGGTAGGACCTGGAGAGCACAGGCTTCCATGAGAATCTGGGAGGGTGGCTAAACACAGAGCAGACAGGTCCCTATTCCTAGCATGCTGGTTAGGTCAGTGATCCTCATTCATTATCATATGCTGACATAAACAGTGTAAACTTACAAATGTGGTATGCTGTATTGAGAAAAGCCTTGGGCTATCAACTGCTGTTACTAAATATGTTTCAGGCAGCATTTTAAAGATATTTGCAATTGTATCAATGGAGTCTTGGTGAACAGAGTGTTATTACAGGACCATCTACTATAAGACCATGCACTTACATTTTAAATGAACCTCAGTGCTGCTAAGTTAATCACTTTTCTTTGGCGGCACAGGAGAGCTTATACTCATTTGTGGTGGGCAAGCCCTTGTATCAGGCTATCCTGTAAAGCTCTGTGATCCCGGCACACTCTATAATCTCTCTCCCTAGAGTGGTTAGGTAAAGTTGCTTTTCATTTTTTGTTATTTAGCTGTTTTTTTTTTTCACCAAGCCCAATAGGCATGGGCTCTTCTTCTGTACCCTGTCTCTCTGACTCCTTCTTTCCCTGAAGTTTTTATAGCAGGTTCTGCAGCGTTACATTTCTTTTTCTAAATTTATCTAAATCAATCATGGCTTTTAGCTATAAAACTGTCTCCCCAAATGTCTATGGCTGCTGTTGGCCTGGTCTGTATGTTTGCTGGAGTCACTGAGGCCCCTTAGTTAGTTTCCACTTAAACATTAGCAGCCGTGTTTACTCTTGGTAACTGTCCATTATTGCTTAAAGCCGTGCTCATCAGCATCTTTTCAGCTTGTTCAGCAAATCCTTGGCATATGCCGTGTGGATCCTTCTTTCCCTCCCCAGCCTTGACCCCAATCAAACTAAATGCATCTGAGGAAAAATAGCTCTTATTTTTTGTTTTGATTTGCTAAGGTAGTTTTCAGTGGCAGTTCGGTCACCGGCTAAACAGAGGCTTGTCCAGATCCTGTTCCATGGTACATCAAAGAGGGAACAGGGCTTTGGTTGCTCTTTTGGAGTTGATGAGTGGTGTAACAGAGCGTGCCTCACCCAAAGTAAACCTGCTGGGAATGGCCGCTGAATCGCTGAAGCTCTACCCACCAGAGAACTGAAAGCTGAGCCTAACACATCACAATGTGATACACGACTTAGTGTGTTTTGAGCACTTTTTCCTCACCTGTTACTACCTTGGAAAACTTATAGAGTGCTGACATTGTGAAGTATTCTGGGATCCTCTCATTGTTAGATGTCCATTTTATGTGGGAGAATTCATCTAAGGTCAAAAGAGGCAGAAGAAAAACCTGACAGGAATGGTTGGGTGCCAGAGACACCTAATAGGAAGTGAGTAAAGAACTATCAGAAGGCAGGACACTAGCTCCTAAGGAATCGGGACAGTGCCACTATCTTTACACTCTGTATAAGCCTGACTTTCTCCACTTCAGGAGACTCAGCACCTCAAACTCCAGATTCGGTTCCAAGAGGACAAATGTCACCTTGAAAGCCTTACACTCCTTTAGGAAAGTTGATTTTGTCTTCAATGTGTACAAAGGAAGGAAAGGCAAGTCAAGGCCTTGTTGTTGAGTTTCAGGGCCTCTCAGTAGTAAATTGAATTCTTTCCCTACACCACAAGGAAAAGTCTTCTGCTACAAAGCTTAAATGTGGGTGGTTCCCTGTGGGGTCTCACTCAAGAGCAGCATCAACATGTGTAGAGTCAGGACTGCAGCCCAGTGATAAGAATTCTTACCTAGAGTATGTGAAGCCCGGGGCTCAATCCCAGCACTACTAAACAAATAAACCGAGACATTCCAAGAACTGAGGCTTCATTGAACTGCTGCAGGTGAACAAACCCCATAAGATGTGGTTGTGTCAGGAGAGGAGCACTTGGGCTAAGTCCACAGAGTCCATCCCCCCATCCCTACATTTCAAGGAAAGCCCTGAAGCAGGATTATGTGCTCTCAACTCCAGTAAGATCTGCTGGACACTCCCTCCCCTTACAAGTGCACACTGGTAGCACATAGTTCAGGATTGACATCACTGAGAATGCCTCAGCAGTCCAGAAGACACATGTATCCCTGTTATCCATGTCACTGGCCACCAGATCTCTATCCCCGGTACCCAGTTCTGTGACATCACCACTGAGTCCCCCAATGCAGCTGTTTGGCTGCACAAATTATGACAGATTGTATAAGTGTCTTGGAAAGTGTCTGAAGCACAGGGCTGTGCCGATGAGGGGTTTCAGGCTTATAGCTTCCTCCCACATGGAGCTCAGCAAGGAAGTCTGCTCAGGTCCCTCATGTGTCCAGATACAACTATAAACAGCTGTGCTCCCCAGCCACACCTCCCTTTGGGATTTTCATTGCCCAGTGGTCCCCCCACCACTGACAATGTGTGACTTTCTCCTTCATTTTCTCTTCTATTGGCTCTTTAATAACCCTTTTTTTCCCATTCTCAACCGATGTTACCCGTTTAACAGCACCACTGTTGGGGTTTATGGATATTGTGTGCCTTTATATCTCCTCATGGGGGAACACTCAATAAAGTTTTGGAAAGATGTGTTACTTAATTTGACATATACGCCATAATAATCTGAGACAATAAACTCACTTCTTTCGATTAGGAAAATCATCTCCCCATTCTTATAGGAGTGTGCACATGTACACAAGCTTACCTGTACGTGTATGTGCCGGTCTCTCTCAGACTGTACACGTGCATACATGTACTCCTTGTTTGAAGCCTTTTCTGAATCAAGTCAATGCCTTCCCAGGACCCTGAAGGAGTCAATGGGGAATCCAACAAGTCAGCTGGAAGCAGTAGTTCTCAGGAGTTCACAGAGCGAAAGCTGGGACTATTCCCAGGAGCCCAAGACTGGGAGGCCAACTCACCACCCTTCCCCCCAATGCTGACTGCACTGTTTGTTCTATCGACTCTGTTTATTCTTTCAACTCTGGTTTCTCAGCCAAACAACTCATCACACGCTGCTTGATTGTGGAGACATACAGAAAATATCCAGAAGGAATTTTGAGAAGCATGGTCCTACTGATTCATCCCCTGGGGCTTTGTTAACAAGCTGGCTTGGGGTTTCTCTTGACCTCAGTTTTTCAACACTTGGAGAATGAGTCCTAGCAATTGCTCTCATCGTTAAGTAAAATTGCTGGCATTATTGGAAAGTTAATATGATCTGCATCATTATTATCTCTCTCAGAACATATCTGACTAAACCAATCAGCTAATGAAGATTCGGATGTCCAGACTATGGCACATAGGCATTCATGTTAAGGACAGAGTCAGCCAATATTTGTCTAATATTTGTTGATGTAAACTTGGCTTCCCAAAACTTTAAATGTTTCACTAAATGGTACTTAACTTCAGAAAGGTCATGGCATCAAGTCAGAATTAACAAAAAGCCACCAAATAGAAGACTGAATGAGACATGGCAGAGACAGTGAGCTCAGACTTAGGGTCAATAGGACCCTGTGCTAACTGTAGAATGTGACACAAAAGACATACCTGAGCCTGGCTGTTTTCAATAGAAAAGTGAGGAAGATTCATGTGAAGGCCTAAAGTGGGAAATACATATGCCCTGGGCATTCTTGTCCTATACAGAATATCTTTAAAAGTTATAGATTTGGAATATTTTTTAAAACACAGAAAGTAATGAATACCTTGATGAGGGAATTATTGACCTCTTACCCAGATAATGGAAGGTCTTAGAGATCCAGAATCTTCAAAGTAGGCAAGTTCGTGTGCCAGGGACAGAGTCATGCCCAGCAAACACTCAATAAACATTTATTGATACTGGGAGAATTTTGGAATTGCTTATGGTCATTCCTAAGATATTATATCATCAACAGGAAAAATCAACCACCACAAAGAAAGCTGGGAAACAATGCCACTCAAAAGACTATCATGTCCTGAAGTACTACATGAGAACAGGTTCCAAAAGTTAGAAGACTATATGAAGATAGTTGTTCTAGAAATAGACAGGATTCTACCAGCTTCTGCATTGACATTTTTCACTTAGCACCATGCTGACTCTGAGAATGAGGAATGCCAAGGTCATGTCTGTTCAGCCAGAGCAAACCATCAGCTATTAGCAAAGAGCTGCCAAAACTGTAATGGCACTCTGACAGATTGGATTATTCTGTGTCATATTCAATGTGATCTCCCAGAGGGAGCTCCCACATAGAGGGAGAAAACTATAGATCAGATACTTCTTTCTTTCTTTCTTTCTTTCTTTCTTTCTTTCTTTCTTTCTTCTTTGTTTCTTTTCTTGTCAATGTTGAGGGTTGAATGTGAAGCTGAAGAGGTAGCTTTGGAGGAATTTATGTTAGGATAGTGATATATGCCTTCGTTTTTCTTATCCTTCCTCCTTTCTTTCTGGAAACAAGCATCTATTTCAACAGTCATACACACAGAAGGAATAGGAGCAAAATCTGCTGCATTTGGTAAGATAGCAGTTATTGAATGCTAACGTCTCCTGAAGAAATCACACAGAAGACAAGGATTCGCCCTCCATCCTTAAGAATAAGTCTCTTATCTTTAAGAAATGTCTGTGTCTGTATCTGTGTGGCATAAGACACTTTGAATACAAACACACACATAGAGAGAGAGAGTGAGAGCGAGAGCGAGAGAGAGAGAGAGAGAGACTCATAGGTGGATAGAAAGGCATACAAAGGGCTCCCTCTGCCCTCTGTCTTCTGTCTTTAGACATTTAAACTTGTCCAGTGCACAGCAGAACCATAATAGTGAGCCCTTTGCAGGAAATGAGTGACTCCATGATAAGAAAGCTTAGTTGCAGACGGGTATGAGAATGTGGAATTTACAGAAATGCAGCCTGAAATTTATTTTCATATACTTTGTTGAAACTGAAAACCTCTTTGAGTTTATCCAGACTCTTCAGAATTGCTCAGGGGAGGCTCTTAGTCTCCTGGGTTGCTCAGTGCATGGCCAATTCAGAGCCTGCTGGCCCTGCCCCTAAGCAGCAGCACATAGGTTTCCGTTGCTCTTGTGTTCCTGCAGAATACCTGGACAGTTTAAGAGGCTAACTTTTTTTTTTTTATCATGTGTAAGTTTCCTTTTAAAATTAAATCAATTCTTCTGTGATGAACACGTGTGTTGAAACAGGGGATGGTATCCCAGTGACATTCAATTTTCATATTCTTTTGTAATGGTTTAAAAATGAACAGTAATAAGAGCCATTTTATAGTTATATTCTGCTAACGTCCACTGCTGTATTCATCTGGCCATCATTATGAATAAAATATTTTGAGGCAGGCTAAGGGATGGAGGAAAAACATGGTTTAGCTCACTGCTCTGGAGGTTCTGATGTTCACCTGGGGCAAGCGGTTCCATCTCTACCCAGGAAGGAGGCTGTGACCAGAGAACTACAAAAGACCCAACGCCCTTTGTTCCCTTTTGAGTTCAATGTGCCTGTTCCCATGACTCAACAACCTCCTTGTAGTCCTCATCTTGGATTGCTTGCACCACAACCCTGGGCACCACGCTCTCAACACACAGATGGGGATATCCAAACATGAACAGCTACTTCCTGCTTTAGGTGAGGTCTTGTGCTCACCCTTCCCAACCCACAGCAATGACATAGCTAATGTGGGAGTGACCAGATCAGCTAGCAAGAAGATGACTCAAAATGTAATTTCTTCAATGATAGTCACAGCACGAGGGCATGTGAGTGTGAGGGTGTGGCAAAGGTCACTAAATTCATGAATGAGAAAATGAGATGTCACCAGGAGCATTGGAAGAATCTCAAATATATAAGAACTAAAAATTATATTGGAATCCAATTGCTAGAACAGATAGGACATCAGCTAATGTCATTCGTGTAATGAAAATGTCACCTTTTTATTTTTTGTCTTTATAAAATTTTAATTAAAATTTTTTTATACATTATATTCTGATCATGCTTTCCCCCTCCCCCAAACTCCTTCCACATCTCCCCACTTCCCCAATCTACCCTACTCTGTTATATTAGGTTCTGGCCCAGACTTTCCAAGCCTGGATCAGAGGTTTGGTCCCACTCTCAGCCCCACTTAGCCTCAAATAATTACACACAAGCTAATATTACCTTTACACTGATTGACCTAGGGCCCAGTCATATAATTTGCTGACTCCTTCATTTGAACTCACTCCATCTTGTTCAGCTGTGTGGCTTGGTACCTTTTCTCATAGCAGCATTTCAGCTTCTTTCCTCTGTGTCTGCTGCTGTCTCCTCATTGGGTCTGTGGCAGCTCTCTCTGGCGGCTCTCTGGCATCTGTCTCTGCTCTGAGATGTTTCTGAGTTTTCTTAGCCTGGTAGCCCCGCCCACACTTCCTGTTTACCTTTGGCCAATCAGTTTTTATTAAACCCATAGGCAGGACAAATATTTACATTACCAGCATAATCCCACTACACAACTCCATGTCCTTTATTACTCTTTAAAAACACACACACAAAAATATATGAGACACAAATACACACACATCTTCACAAAAAAATGGAAACCAAAATATATAATCAAAACATCAACAAAACAAAACAAATGCTTAGATAAATCAAAATGCTACAAAAAAAGTCTATAAAAGTACAATTGAGATTCTTTGGGGGTGGCCATCTACTGCTGGTATTGTGCCTCTCATTAAGTGTGGTTAATATATCTAGCAATACTGCATTTAAGAAAACTAATTTTGCCTTCACAAAAAGGTGTCAATTGGAGATAGCTTTCTGATTAGTCTTGAGAGCCCATGTCCCCTTCCCTATCTCAATGCTGGGACCTCATGTGGTCTGGACCTGTGCAGGCCCTGTGCAGCTGCCACAGTCTCTGTGAGTGCACATGTGTATAAATTCTGTGTCTGGAAGACATGGTTTCCTTGGAGTTGTGCATCTGGCTCTTACAGTCTTTCCACCTATGTTCTCCATAGATCCCTGAGCCTTGAAGGGAGGTTTTAATGAGGACTTCACAGTTAGGACTGAGTGTTCCAAAGTCTTTACTCTCTCCACATTGTCCACTGTTTTAACTGGGGTAAAAGGATTAGTTCCCATCTACTGTAATAAGAAGCTTCTCTGGTGATGACCAAGTCAACCACTTACTTCATGCAGAATTATTTTTTTGTAGCTTCATCCCTTTACCTGAAAATTCCATAATTTCAATTTTCTTAGTAACCAGATAATATTCCACTGTGTAAATGTATCACATTTTTCTTATTTGCTCATCACTCAATAAACATCTAAGCTGTTTCCAATTTCTCACTATTAAGAACAGAGCAGCCATGAACATGGATGAATGAGTATCACTGTAGTAGGGTGTACAATCCTGGGATATATATCTAGCCTGAAGTAGATAATTCTCAGCTTCTTCAGGTCCAACCACACTAATTTTCATAGTAGTTATACAAATTTGCACTCCCGTCAGCAATGAAGAGCAATGAAGAATCCCAAATTCTCAACATCATGAACTGATATTTGTTGACTGGGGTAAAAGGAAACTTCAAAGTAGTTTTAATTTGCATTTCCCTGATGGCTAAGAATGTGAACTTTTCTTTAAGTGATTCTCAGCCATTTGTGCTTTATCTTTTGAAAAGTCTGTGTTTAGATATGTACCCTATTTTTAAAATTGGGTATTTGCTTTTTGGATGTCCAGGATTTTTTATTTCTTTATATATTTTAGATGTTAACTCTCTATCAGATGTGTAATTGGTAAAGATTATTTCCTATTCTGTAGCCTGCCACTTTACTCAAATGACAGTATTTTTTTCTGTACAGCTTTTTAGTTTTATGAGGCCTCCCTAATTAATTGTTGGTCTTAGCACCTGTGCTATCAGTTTTCTATTCAAAAAGTCCTTTCTTGTGCCAATGAATTCAAGGCTATTTCCCAGTCTCTTCTCTATCATATTCAGTGTACTTGGTTTTATAGTGATGTCCATGATCCATTTGGAGTTGATTTTTGTGCAGGGTGATCGATATGTATCCATGTCCATTTTTTGGTATGTAGACACCCTGTTTGACCCAATCATTTATTGAAGTTAGTATCTTTTCTCCACTGTTTATTTATGGTTTCTTTGATTAAAATCAGGTATTTTTAAGTATGTGGAATGTTGCTTTTACTTTTTTTAAAACAAAAAAGTCTTTTTTTTTTAAAGAAAAATGCATATCACATTTTTACATTACTACTGAATACAACTTAGCAGCCATTACATTTCACAACAGCCAATGGTATCCCAAGAAAATTTAAGATCCTGGAGAACAGGCTATCTTCTGATGGATCTGTTTAAAACATGCCCCCATGAGACAGACAGTGAAAGAATATATAGCCATTTTTCCTCTGCTTTCAAGCCTAATGCTTTTTTGACCTCAGTAGCATGCTTTTTCATGGGGAAAAAGTTGCTTATCTAACAAGACAAGGGAGGCTTTGAGACAAATTGTTGCAAAGTACTACAATAACATCAGCACACAAGCCATGTTGACTCTCAAGATACAGACTTGAGGCTGAGGAATGTTATGTGAATTCACAGGGAGATGTGCACAGAAGTCTACCCATCTGGTGAAACAGTGAGTTTTAGTGAGGTTACTTATAGGAATACTAGTTAGAAGTTACTTAAAAGAGCAGAAATAACTTAAAGACAGCTGTATCACCAAAGCCCACCCCAGCATGCTCACAACAACTTAAACCTAGAGCATACTGCACAGCCTGCAGGCATCTCAACAGGCTTGAGAAGTGTCGATTATAGGGAATTTAGCTGGTCTGAGCTTCTGCTGGGCAACTCAGAATGTCTAAGGTGTCTCTCAGCCATTCACACTGCTTATATATTTTTGGAGTGGGAGCTGAGAGTGAGTCTGGTCAGTTTCAGGTACTTTGTGAAACTTCTAGGTTGGTTACTTCCTGAGCACAGTAAGCAATCCTGCAGGGTGAAACATTTCTCCCTCCTTGGCACATCCTGTATCTCAACCAACTTCTTTAGACCTTTCTACTGTCCAACCTCCCTTTAACATCCTCAATCTTAACATGATTCCCTCCTAGATGGACAGTTTTAACTCAGAGGAAATTGCTACACAAAAGGAACATGGTTCAGTCAGTAAAGTGCTCACTACATAAGATTAGGAGCAGAGTTTGATTCTCAATACCCATGTAAAAGCCAGATACGGCAGCACATGGCTTGAAACCTAGAACTGGGGGCAGAAACAGGCAGATCTACATAAATGGTTGATCCTTAGGTTCAGCAAGAAATTCTGTCTTGAACTTGAAAAAGTCTGAAGAAAGACACCTAAAGTCAACCATTGACCTACACACACACACACATGCACACACACACACACACACACACACACACACACACACACACACACGCATGCACAAAGGTAGGAGCAACCTTAGAGTCCCTTCAGCCACAATATAATATTATTCAGTCAATACAGAGGAAAATTCTGTAATATACTGTAACATGAGTGAACCTTGAAGAGATGATACTAAATATAAAAAACCAGTCGCAAAATCACCAAGACTTCCTATAGTAGCTGAGAGGCAAAGCTCATAAAGAAATCATAGACTGGGGCTATCTAGGCTGGAGAGGAGAAAATGGGAAGCTGGAAAGTTCTTGGATTTCAGTCAGGAAAGATGAAAAAGTACTTGAAATTGCTTGTGCAGTAGTGCACACAACACTACCAAACTGGCATTGCATAAGATGCAGAATTATATCATGTGCTTTTACCACAATAATATCATTTTAAAAATAGAGTTGGTGTAATCAATCCAGATGCGTGTTACAAGAATGGCTTCCATGTGAAATCTGAATGTGCATCCAGGCAACCACAATAAGGTTCATAAAGGAAATGAACCCAAGGATCCCATCCTAACTGTGATGAACCTCAGCCCATGTCACAGAAGTATGAGACAATTTAGTAGAGGTAGCACCCCAACAGTCAATATCCCTGTGGTGCCCACAAAAAGCCAGAAGGAGCCTAAATTGGGTACCTTGGCCAGGACTGGGTACAGACCTCTGTATTTACTCACACCTCTGACATTCCCATGCTCAAAAAAATATTGAGTGAAGAAATATTCAACTTCATGTTTGCTGACCAGTGAAACAAGCTTGCTGATGATCCTATTCCCATTTCTGTTCTTCTGTGCAAACTTTTGTTTGGGGCCCTACATGTTGAGCCCCTTGCAAAGCCTGCTAAGAAAGCTATTTTAGCTCCCCTGGGCAACATGCTCACTCTTCCATGCTGTAGCACAGATTGCTCACAGCCCAGCAAAGAACGAGCGCCCACTACACACAGCAAATATTTTATTTCCTCATAAACTTGATTAATCTGTACAATAAAATGACAGTCTTTATCTTCTCTCCCTTTTTTCATTCTTTCTTGACCAATAGAAACTTTCTCGTTTTTATAAGAGCTGACATGATGATATGGAAAGCTGATGGGGATGGGATCTTAAATCCAATCGTATTTTAAACTCCAAGTCTTTTACCAAGTCAGATGACGCTGTTCCCACCTCCATGATGCCAAATTCTGCCCCATTTGCTCTCTGAATATTAAACATTATAAAAACTGAGAAAGTCCATACATCTACAAAATTACACAGTTAACATGACGCTCAAGCCGTACCCTAAAAACTAAAGTTCACAATGTCCTCAAACACATATTCTTCTATTCTAGTTTCCTTGTGAAAGTGACCTTTCACTTGGAACCAAAAAAAGAAATGGTCTGTGTATTTGAGACACAGACGTAGGGTGTTCGACTGTCAGTTAAGATCATTGGGATCACCATTCTAAATTCCACACAAACCTCATACTCAAATATATTTAAGGGAAGTACTTGGAAGTGTTCAGGGTTTCTGTCTTCTGCTGAGTTGTGGGTTACTGTCTTTGTTTGGCTTTGTTCCCATGAACTCTGCAGCCAGCATAAGCCTGCTCCATCCATTCTACAAGTCTAGTCTTTTCAGTTCAGAAAGTCCTTACAAGGGATAACCCTAGCACACCTGACCAAGCAGACAATGATGACAAGCGCAGGGAAATCTATGACATGTTTAAATAGCTAAGGAGTCAGCTACCCGGAGAAGCAGAAGAATTAAATGAAAATGTGAACTTTCAAGTTAAAACATCCAAGCAAGTCTTAGTCAGGGGAGGAAAGAAGGGATGAAGGGACCAACAGTTCCCATGCTGAAAGACTCATTTGTTCTAAGAACTCGCTCCTCCCCCGCCTGTCTCTCTCCATGTCATGTTGGCTAACACAGAGCCTCTTGTTATCCCTTCTGCCTTTTTACTGTTTGTATGTGCGGTATATGGGTGTGTTCATGTGTGTGTGTGTGTGTGTGTGTGTGCTGACCCATACCTATACACGTGGAGGCCAGAGTTCATGGGCCTCCCCATCCCCTCTACCTTGTTTTCTATTTGGCTAGAATGCTGGACAGTGAGCTTCAGATCTTCCTGTGTCTGCATTACTGCTCCAGTGCTGGGGTTACTTGCTGCCATTTCTGGCTCTTACATTGGTGCTGTGGACCCCAACTAGTGCACAAACTCTCATGAGCAATCTCCTAACCCTGTTTGTTATTGATATGGTTTACACATACTCATCAGTACAACTATCCCACAAGAAATAAAATCACTAATTTTATGTGACCATTCAACAACAAGGAAATCTAGCACATGAGCCATGTGGAAATGCTTTAGTCAACCCCTAAATCTATGTTTTAGACTGGTTCCTTCAGTCCCGTTTCACTGTTCTATATATCAGAATACAATCATTCAGGGTAGTGAGTGGAGATGTCCCTGTTGGCACAGCCCAGTGTCCCCATAAGGAGCAGAGGATCAGGGTAAATTTTTTTTAAAACATTCTTTCTTGCTTTTAGGAATTTCAAGTACCACTCTGGGAAAGAACTTCATAAACATACCATACACTGGAGGAGAAGGGTCCCGTCTGTAAGGATACCTAGAAATAACATCTTCATTAGCCTTTCCTGAGTCTGACTGAAGTCCTTTGTTCTTGAATCCAGATAGATTCAAGAATGTTTAGGAATGTGAGGTTCACTGACATTAGAATCCATGATGCAGCTTCCAGAAGGCCATTGCCCATGGTTTATCTGTTTATGTAGCTGTGTGGACATCACCCAGACTCCTGTACGTAACCCTCACTCATGCCCTGTAACCCAGTCCAATGAACTCATTGATTTACTAAGCTGGATATGGAATCCAGTTTGGTCTGCGATCAGTGCTGTATCTGGGATGAATCTGAGGCAGAAGAGAAAGATGGGGAAAATCAAAACATGGGAAAGATAGAAAGAAAGTAGAAGGTTCACAGCTAGAAAAGAAAGATTACATTTACTGTAAATGAGGGGCTTTATACATGATCCATAGTTTAATATTTTGACATGAAATACCGTAGTATAAATATTGCCTCTTTATCAGCAACTTTCACAATGACGTGAGGTGGGGGGCAGGAGAGGATGGGGCAGGTGTACATGTCCATGATTAAACGAAGAAGCCAGAGGAAGACATCTGTGGCCTCTCCTATCATTCTCCACTGTATTCCTTTGAGGCAGGGTCTCTCAGCAAGCCCTAGCAAATATATCTCTGCCAGCACTGGAGTCACAGGTGTGTCTGTCTGTCTGTCTGTCTGTCTGTCTGTCTGTCTGTCTGTCTGTCTGTCTGTGTGTTTATGTATGCCCAGATCTTTGCAAGGGTGCTGAAGATTGAACTCGGGCCCCCAGGCTTTCTCTACCTGATCCAGTTCTATTGACTTTAGTGCTGGAAGTTCCAGATGAGCTTGTGAGGGTGAAAAGCTTCTTCATCTTCCCAGACCTCTGAATTTCCCATCTATCCTCTCCTAGAAGACATTTGCCCCTTTCCTTTTCTAGGTGTTCTGACTGCTCAACAATCTTCTGCAGATCATTGTAGACAAATCCTTAGGCTGGATTTCTCTCCTGTAGTACAGCCAAACATTCCATAGATTCAAACATCTTGGGCACCCTGAGGTATAAGAAGCCTGACATCCATGAACAGCGGTCTCCAGGTCTTCGCCTCTCAAACTACCCTCTGGTGCTGTCACCTGCCGGCACACCTACACCAGCCTTTAGTGTTTCTTGGTTTATCCTTTTCTGGTGTCTTCCAGTCAATCCTTCAGCAAATCCCCTAACTCTACCTTTCTGTGACATCCTGAGTCCTGTCATCCCTGTTCTTCCATTCTCTTTTCCTCACGGAGGTCATATGGGAGGGGGACTGTTGTCAGGAGCCTATGAAATGGCAGAAATATCTGGGTGGCCATTTGGTGAAACTATGAGTACTGTCAAGATAGCCTTCTTCTTCTCCTCCTCCTCATCTATATCCCTCCTCCCTTCTTCTACACCTCAAATGGTCACTTTTTAAAAATACCCAAAGAAAAAAACATTCACAAAAAATAACTTGAGTTTGTTCTGAGTTGGCCAACTACTCCTAGGCATGAGGTCTGCCCTGAAGTATTGTCAATATACGCAGCAAGACTCCACTGGAGAAAACGAATTTTCCCTATTTAAGTAGGTATAAATTTCACATGGCTTCTTTAGTGGTGGGACCTATGTCCTCTTCCCTTTCTCAATGCTGAGACTCCCAACTGGCTTGAACCTGTGCAGGCTCTGTTCCTGCTGCCATAGTCTGTGAGTTCACATGTGCACCAGTCACCTGTCTCCTTGGTGTCATCCATCATCTCTGGCTCTTATAATCCCTGTTCCTCCACTTCTGTATAGATCCTTGAGTCTGAATGGGAGAGGTTTGATGAAGACAACATCTAGGACTCAGTGCTCCAAAGTCTCTTTCTCCATATTGTCCAGTTGTATGTCTCTGTGTTAGTTCCCATCTACTATGAGAAAGTTTCGTTGATGAGGTTTCAGTGGAACATTGGTCTCTGAGTAGAGCATTATGTCATTAGAAATCATTTTATTGCCATGTTCCTTTAGCAGAATAATAGTATTAGGTTTTCCCCTAGGCCCATGACCTGTCTAGTCACAGGTCCCTGGCCATGTTAGTACTGTCAAGTATGGGTTCCCTTGTGTGGAGAGGACCTCAAATCCAACCAGGAAGTGATTGGTTACTTCTCTAATATTTTTGCCACTATTTTAGCAGCATATTATTCAGGTAAGTCTTCACTGCGGGTTGCAGGATCTGTAGCTGGGGGATACTTATGGTTTTTTTCTCTACCAGTAGTGTAAAGGGTATGTTTCACCACTATGAATTCTTGAAATTAGAAGTGAAGCTTCTAACTAGGCATCTGCTTGACTTCACCCTATAAAATGACATAAATAAGTGTTTTCTTCAGCACTAGGGCCTTACTGCCAGGCTGTGGAGAGTAACCAATAACTTGGATAATAGTCTGTGATGTAATAATTTCCATGGGGCCCCTTTGGCCAATGACTCAATAAGATATGACTCATTCCTGGTACTGTAGGTTTTTGTTGGTGGAATAAGATGTCTAGTTGAAGCATTGTCACCACCAATATATGATGATGTCATTTAAACATTTTTTATAATTTATATATTAATATATATACATTTTAAAAAGATTCTGTAGTAGTAGATTTTCATATGGTTGTTTTTGTTTGTTTGAGACAAAGTCTATGTAGCCCTTGCTGTCCTGGAACTCTCTATGTAGACCAGGTTGGCATTGAACTCACAAAAACCTACCTGCCTCTGCCCCAGAAATGCTAGAATTAAAGGCATATGTTATCATGTCTGACTCTTCTTTTTAGAGTTATTGATTTTATTTTTTATGTGTAGAAGCGTTCACCTGCATGTGTGTTTTTGTTCCATATGTGTGTCTAATGCCTGCAGATGTTAGAAGGTAGGACCAGATTCCCTGGGAGTGGAATTACAGATACGTGTGAGTTGTCATGAAGGTGATGGGAACTGAACTCTGGTACTCTGCAAAAGCAGTCAGTGCTCTGAACTATCTTGTCTTTTTTTCTGATTTCAGTGGAAATGCTTTGAGTTTCTTTTTATTTGGGTTAAGGTTGGTTGTAAGCTCCATATAAAAAGTCTTAAAGACAAAAACCACATGACTATCTCACTAGATAAGGAAAAGGTCTTTGACAAAATCCAACATCCCTTCATGACAAAAGTCCTGTAGAGACTAGGGATACAAGGGTCACACCTCAACAATAATAAAAAGACATTGACAACAAGCTGGTGCTCTAATGGCATGAACCCAACTGTAGATGATGATACAGACATTGAAGCCCACTGAGCTGGGAAATAGGGAGCTGGATAAGGAAAGGCATACAAAGTTGCATGACCTAGCTATGACCACTTACAACATAGGGCGTTTAGGACATGACCCACTCCTTAATTTCCTCATGTGTCCATACAAAGCTGTTAATCAAAGGAAACTTCCTCCCATGCCACCAAGAATCCATGGCATTTTCTCTTGTGTGGCTGCTTTACTGTGAATGCCTTCATGTCAACCCCACTTTCTCTCCATTTAGTACTACATGTGTAAAAACTGAAACCATTGCATAAATAAAACCCAAAACCTAAATAATATTTTAAGATGCTTAACTGGGAGAAAATAGCCATAGAAATAAAATCAAATGCTAGTATTTTTAAAAATACTAACACAAAAATATAAATATGTAAAGAATATAAATAGAAACTTCTTAGAAACTAACATGTGTTTACAAACAAATCTTGTGAGATGGTAGTCTCACAAGGAAGCATGTATTTAAAAAGTTTAATAGTAGGAATATTATTTCTCTAAAATATTAAACTTAGTAAACTCTAATATTTATATATCAAGTACATATATCTGACATATACATAGACATGAAGATATAATCTATCAAGTATGTGTGCACAGATATATTTGAATTCTCCATTATATTCCATCTAGTGTTTGTATACATAGATAAAATATTAAGTCATCTATAGAAGTACTCTATATTTTTTGTGATAATATAAAGCAATTGCTATAAGAAAGGGATGTGTGTATATTATATAGATATATGCTAGGGTCACATGTAAATTAAACATTAAAACTGATAAGGGGTTAGAAGGAAAGGTCATTGATATATTAATATCTATAAATTTTCATTGCAGACTATCATTATTACTCAAAACTAATGTGTATCATTTTTAAAATGCAAATAAGGGCCTTATTTCTACAAATAGATAAGAGAGAAATATAGAACCCTCATTCCATAGAACTACTTCTTACCTCAGTCTCAATTAAGCATTACTTACTGTATTTGATAAATACAAACTTTTTTATTCATTATAATATCATTGTTTTACCGTCTAAACTAATAGTACATGTTTCTGAAAGCTAAGCATCACTGAGACTTGATGAGTAAGTCAGGATAACTTGATGTTAGATTAACAGAGTGCAGAAGAATGACTGCCAATATGACCACTGCCTTTGCAAAGGGACAGCCACAGCATGGCTGCATCTTCTTCTCCGTTTCCTTAGGTGTCAGACTTGGAAGTCAGTTACTGAGTTTTGCAAAGAAGGTATGAGTCAAGTTCTTGAGCAGAAGGGTGAGACAATGATGGAGGAGCTGAAAAAAAAAATGGTCTCGGCGCAGCACTGATAATAAAAGTGGCTTTTTTTCTGTGATTTAACAAATACTTTAAAAAGAAGGGGGGAATAAATGAACCATGCCTGGCAGTTTTGAACTACCTCCACAGAATCACAGAGCTTAGAAATATCTGGGGGCTGTTACTGCAGAACAGACAGTGCATGAGAGAAAGAGAAAAAGAGAGAGAGAGAGAGAGAGAGAGATGATTTTTTTTTAACTTTAGCTGTGCTTGTCAATGTAAGAAAAATGTGTCCTGCTTTATCATGTTGAGTTAGCATGGTACAGGAACTAACAGCCAAATTGGTCTAGAAATGTTAAATTAACTTGCTTTCCAACTGTATGGGTGCAATGCCCTGTGTTAAATATGCAAGGTCCTATCTATGTGGGTTTGATTACAAAAAATAAACAAGTGTTCTCTAAAAATGGAAACATGAAGATCAGATGATGTTGAGAGACTGATCCCTGGATAGCACAGTCCACATATCTGTGCCACCCCATACTCTACCCAATGGCCACTTCCCCTGCAGAATGTCCTGCTTATCTGCATGCTACTACCATGTGTTTAATACATATCTAAACACCACCCACTTAATGGAGTTGGCTGTATGACACTAGACTTAAAATCAAAATATTGAAAACAAATGTAGTAATAATAATATATATTATATCTAAAAAAAGTAGATAATCAATTTAAAAATCAGGGTTATAGGGGTTATAAAGCAATTGCCAAGCAAATAAGGAGACCTGAGTTTAGATCCCCAGCTGAGCATTGTGGAAGGCAGAGTCAAGTGAATCCCTAGAGCTTACCGGTCAGCTGGTCCTGCCAAAGCAGTGAGTTCTAGGCTCAACAAAAGAGGCTATGTCAAAAAAATTAAGGTAAAAGTGATTATGGAAGTCACCCAACACTGACCTCTGACCTATACACACAAGTAACCAACAATCAAGCAAACAATCTTCATGCATGTGGGCACATATATGCATCCCTACTTGTACATAGAGGTATACATGCATGCAGAAACACCTGTATACATATACAAGGCACCCTTCACTGTCGCCCTCACCCACACACAGACACACACAGAGTAACTCTTTCAGAAACCATTTACCAGTGTGGTGAAACACTCCTGGGATTAAGTTAACTAAAAGAAAAAATGCTTGTGTTTTCACAGGATATTCTATATGTAACTTCATCAACCAATAATTAGAGAGCTCATTTGCCCTTAATTTCATTAGTAATGGATATAGCAGGCTTTTAAAGAATTTGATATGTGGAGATGTTGTCTAGCCTCAATATGATCTATAGGCGATGTACAGACCTGCTAAGGCAATATCACGCTGGGAACCTTTATCCCATTTAAGCTAGAGGAAATGGAGTTCAAAATCAAAAGATCTCATCTACTGGGGGCCCAACATGATTGAGAGATGCCTGGTTTGCCGTTCAAATGGGAATAATCTAAATAAAGAAAAGTGCCTCAGACAGCAGCAAGCAGAGTTGTGGAGACGTTGGCCCTGTGGTAGCTACTGGCTCCTTGCATCTCAAGTTAGCTTTGCTGTTGATGGCAGCAGCTGCATGCTGCCAGTCTCTGCCCTCTGTTTGTGTTATCCCTGTTTGCCATTGTGCTTGGGTCCAGAGTTCATATAACTCCCTGTTTCTGTGTCTTCCTAAAAGCCACACCAGGAGTTGCAGCTGAGAACTAGGACATGGGGACAACATCTGAACCACAGCCTGCTCTCAATGGAGTCTGGACCTTGAGTCTGACAAGGTTTTCTGAGGCAAAAGTTGTCCTGACCCCGCTTCTCCAGAGCTCCGTGTCTAAAGCAAACAGATTAAACAGTGGAGAGGAGAGGAGAGCCAATGCATCTGGTGCTGCCTTTTGCTCACATCCTGACCATCTTGCTAATCCCCAGAGGTGGGCACTCACCACAAGGCATGGTGGTCATCTCAGTTTCCATTGCTCTTGGCGTGACTGTTGAGTGACATCTCAATTATCGTTCAATTGCTCTTGATTGCAGGGGCCATCTGAACCTTTGAAAGCTTGCTCTTAATTCTGCCAGAAAACTGAAGATCACATTCCAGTTCGGTGGTTGCATATACCAGATAGTTCATTGGGCCAAAATGCTCTGGCTCGTGAACTTTTGGGGGCCATGTGCTTGCTGAAGAAAACTGAGATTTAGCCTCTTGGAAAAGCTGACCACAGGGCTAAGTCCTCGGGGCTGCTTTTTATGGAGCCTTACTTGGAGGCTGCTGCTTCACTGTTAGCAAAGAAAGAGCCAGTTTGGGAAGAGCCAGGACAGACCAAGTAGACCCCTCCACAGACTCACAGAGCCTGTCATCTGGAGGCGTCCAAAAAAGCTAGAAACAGTTCAATTTAGTAGCTTCAAACAACAACAATAATCGCTTCCTTCTAGAATCCTGCTGTGTCACGAGATGTGCCTTGCAACCCAGTGTGATTAGAAATTCTTTAAAACTTGATAGATGAGAAGCCTTAGCCTAAGGATAGAGACATAAAGACTCCCAAGATGCTTCACTTCACAGGAAAAAGGCCAAATTTGAAATCATTAGGTTTGTAAGAGTTAAAACCTTGGGTTTTCTAGTGAAGACACCTGAAAGATCATAGAGTCAAGGTTTCAAGAAAGTACTGTTATTTTTCTCCTTTTTTCCTTCAACCCCTGCAGGACCACCTTAGATTTCCAGACATTTTCCTCATAAGCTTTTGTCTCTTGTCTGAAGGAACACAGGGGAGATGTCCTGAAGCAGAAGAACCTCACTGGGCACCAATCCCTCTGCTGGATTTTAAAAGTATTATCATCCCACAGGCCAGGGCACCATGGTTCCTGGGTTATGGTTTTCATGGACAAAGTCCCCAAGTGGGACAAACCAACTGATATTCACATCTTCATCTCAAACTTCTGACTCTGGGTTTTGTAAACAGTAGATGTGATTTTGATTCAAATACACGGAGATATCTCTATCTCCATATGTCATAACCATAAAAAAGTAGACAGTAATATTTTAAAACTGAAATAAAATATAGAGGAAAAAGTCTCCAGGGGCATAGCGCCCACCTAAGTCAGACTTATAGAAAAAAACAAAGAATAAAGTCCTGACCCAAGGTGACAGCACTAACAAGCATGAAGTGGCAAGTCACAGTGCATCAGTGCCGGGAGACTCCAAGGAGGCTGTCTCTGAGGCACGATACAAAGAAAGCCTTAAAGCAGAGGATAGCCATAAAGAAAGGCTCCTGTCAAACCAGATGCACCCTAGACACTAAGTCTCACTGGGGAATTTGAAGTGTGTAATACACTGTGGACAACCAGAGCAACAATCCCCACTCTAGCTTAGTTCCTAACCGTGTTGACCAGACAACCTGCCTGAAGTCCCAGCAGTGAGAAGTATGCTCATTTCTAAAGATAAAACTTGGCTTCCCTGTGTATCTTCTGCCCTATTGGTGGCATCTTCCAGGAACAAATAAAAGTACACATCTCACAAAATAAATCAACAGAACACCATCAAGACTGCATCGGTAGAAACAGGTTTTGGCACCTATATTGAGAATATATATATTAAATGATTTGGGCCAAAATTTCATAGTAATATAAATAAGTGACCAAATAAATCAAGAACTAAAGAGCAAAAAGACAAGTCCCTTGTAGAATCCCATACAACACGCATGGTTAAAGAGAAGAATCTCACTCTCATCCTCAGCAGGTAGTGCAGAATAACTGCTTTATCCTGAAGACGGACAACTTCAAAATGCAACATCTGGTACTTGCCCCCAGCCAGGCGTTTCAGACAGCACTGAGCATAAAATGGGTGCTGCTAATAACATGTCTCCTAATTTGACGGTATGAAAATGGGACTTTCCTGTCTGGCTTTTCTCTCCCAAACTCATGACTATGGTCTAACCACAAGAAAAACATCAAACAAATTCAAATCAAAGACATTTTACTGGACCAAAATTTCCCAGTACTATCAAAGTCATAATAAACAAAGGAAATCTGTCACAGCCAAAAGGGTCAAGGGAAGGGAAAACACTGTACCAAATGAGGCTAAGAAAAAGATTATATGATCAAAGCTTTAGTTAATAGTAATTTATCAACGGTAGATTATAAATAAATATTTAATGAATCATGTTAGTAGTAGAATAACAGTGGAGGGTTGGGTATGGGGTACAAGATTTTTGCAGACCCAAAATCACCCTAAAAATAAACTTTACTAAAAAACACATACAACTAAAGAAAGCATAGATGACATTCATAATAAGCTAGGAAAAACAAGAAGAAAATGGAGTTACCTTATGTTTTAATCAGTGCTCTATTCTTGTGAAGAAACATCATGACCACAGAGGGGAAAAAAAAGAAAAGAAAAATAAAGCACTTAATTGGGGGCTTGCTTGAATTTCAGAGATTTAGTCAGTTATCAGCATGATGTTGTGCAGACAGACATGGTGCTAGAGAAGGAGCTGCGGGCTGAGAGTTCTACATCTAGTTCCATAGGCAGCAGGAAAAGAAAGAGACACTGGAAACCCCAAAGCCCACTCTCAGTGATATACTTCCTACAACAAAAGCAAACTTACCCTCCAGGGCCACACCCCCAGCCCTGTTTATAGTCAGTCCATTAGGACCACCTAACTACTGTTTTAGTTTTTACAGGACTCCACAGAGACACCATTGCCCACAAGTCAGCAAAAAAAAAAAAAAAAAAAAAAAAAAAAAAAAAAAAAAAAAAAAAAAAAAAAAAAAAAAAAAAAAAAAAAAAAAAAAAAACCTTATAAAAACCATGGCCCTCCTCTGATAAGTTTTGTCCTGTGAGAGTTATAGATGATTATCATTTTGATAGAGTAGTTACAATTAAAATTAAGTTACAAATAAAACAATAATATAGACATAGGTAGATCATTGTATCTACCTATAAATAATTATTAAACAAATATAAGCCAATGACAATTTACACTAATATGCTTATATATTAATATAAATGTAAAATCATTTTATGTGCTTAAGATAATCTATATGTTAATATAGATTTAAATCTAAAATTGCTTTATATATCTAAAATAATCTATATATTAATACAAAATTAAATATATAATTGCCCTATTTTACACGTTTTACCTCTGTTGAAAATATTTCACACACTAATACATATTAAGCATATTATTATTTCCATCATACAGCTTCTACTTCTGTTTTTATACTAGTTGAAACATTAGTCATAATAAATCCATAGTGTTTTACATACCTCTTTTTAGATATTGTATACAATAATATATAGTTAAGATACTGTTGTCACTTTGCACGATACATGTACCCTGATCACTGTTCATGAGATCACTATACTTGAAGTCATTATTCAAAAACTATACACTCATTTATAGATTGCCTATCTTTACCATATAAACTTCAGTCTTTCAGATGATTAAAATTACAAATCACCACTACTCAGATTAGTCATATAATAGTCATACTACTCAGGCTTCCCCAAAACATGCTAAGATATATCAAATAGACATCTTCAACCACTTCACAGACCTAAAAAATACGACATTTGATATTTTGTTATCCAAAACATGGCCATAAAAGACATGACAACTTCTGGCATCACTGTTCCTTTCCTAAGATAGTGTTGGGCATCAAAGACATCTCACAAAAGTTTGTCTTCCTTGGCAAATAATGGCCTAATAGACAAAAAACTGCCCTTGCCTCGACTGCTGTCAACATGCACACTGCCCAATCTAGACGAACAAAATAAAAAGGAAAGACTGCCAAAGACTGCCTAAACAAAATAAGACAGTCTCTCCAAAAATACTCTATTTCTGAAATGATTTATCAGACATCCTATGGCTATAGCCAAAAAATAAACACTCCAACTATACAAAAAAAAAAGCCATAAATAACTAACTGTCATTATTCTCTTCTAAATCTTAAAAACTGCTCTCTCATGCTTCCAACCTTCAAGTACTGTATTTTCCCTCTCAAGTCTTAATAATATTAAAGGCTAAATAGTTATGATTACTATCACTTCATGTCTCAACCAAAAATATTCACTACTAAATTCTTATTATTCTAAATGAACAACATTAAAATAATTCTTATACATTACCTCTTATCTATGTTCTAGACATTAAAATACACCTTATATTTATTGTTTATTAGTTATAATATAATCTTATTCATGTTAATGCCTTTTTCTCCTCTAAACATTACCTTATAATAATTCTTATATAATCTTATACTTAATTTAAAACTTTCTTAGTTAAACAAAAAATAAGAGATGTAGTAAAATGCAGGTGTTACTCAAGAAAATGTTAGTGACCTCAGAAGATCCAGCCCCCAATGAGGTGTGGCCAAGATCTAACAAGAACCGGGAAAACTGACTCATTTGCCCTGTTTGGTTCCTGCTTTCTCTGGGAATAGACTGAACATCCAGCACAAAAGTTCTGACCCTTCTAAAATTAAATTAAAGATACATTTTATCTGTGAGTGCTAGCTTAACCCTATAATAAATATTAGTCCTTATATGATATATTACATTCAAATAACTCCAGCCATAGGACCCTATATACTATTCTGAGCTCCATGGACACTGCAAACACATGGTAGACAGAGTTACATGGTGGCAAAATGCTCATAATATATAAAAATAAAAGTAAGTGGTTTAAAAAAAACAGTATTGAAGATCAAATGTCACAATAAAGAGTTTAATTATTTTCACAAAGATTGAAGAGGCAAGTTTGAGTGCAGAACTAAATGAACATAGTAAGTAAGTTCACAAGTTTTAGCCTAATTAGCTAAATAATAATGTTAAGCATAAACGGTTTCAACACGTCAATGGAAAGGACAGAATTGAACAAAAAGCAAAACCAGAAACTCACTCTGAGTATCAAAAAGTCTTTACATAAAGCAGAAAAAAGATACATATCTGACCTTATTGGTAGAACTGCACATGAGCAGGCCCCAAGGGAATGAAAACAGGAGTGTTGACCCTGGCCCCACCCCCACCCCCACCTTGTCTATCATGTGGTGGCATGGGTGAGGCAAAGATGCCCTTCCCCATCCCTCTCTGCCACCTGCAGCAGAGAGGAGAGGAGAACCTACACTTACCTGTGCAGCATAATATAGCTGACCATGTTGACAGGGGCACAGGTGAGTTAGCCCTGAGAGTATGAGAACAGGATAGCTGACCCTGCCATCTCCTTGCTTGCCATGTGGTAGCATGGGTCAGGGGAAGATGCCCCCCTTCTAGTCCCTTGCTACCTGTTTTAAGAGTTAGCCCTGTATCTCACCAACTGTAACACTTGGGAGAACAGGCCCTGCACCTTGCCTGGACAAAACAGTAGAGCTGGTCTTTGTAGTGCAAGTGTGGGTGAGCCTTCTCTGAGAGCATGAGACCAGGAGAACTGGCCCCACTTCTTGCTGCCTGATACAGTGGGTAGACTAGCTGGGGGCAATGCTGGAGAGCTCACCCTGGTGGAATCAATGAGGACAGGCTGACCAACCCAGTCAGCTATGACCCAGGCCCAGAACCAGAACTATGAGTTAGTCCACCTCAACATCTACCTCATCTATGTACTGCTGGAGCAGATGAAGGGACCAGCCCTGCAGATCCAAAGCTACAGAATCTGCATAGCTCAAGGCAACAACATGATATCCAAGAGGAGCTCTATTGGGTGCCCAATAGCAAAGGTGTAGCAGAAGCTGAAGGCCTCAATCTAAACCAATGACTCATTGCAATGAACACTTGCAAGTAAAGGTGTATGAACAACAACAATAAAAGATACATACCATAAAAAACAATAACTAGAACATATCTAACATAGTCATATTAATATTTTAAAGTATGTGCTGGGCTGGAGAAAAGGCTTAGCAGTTCAGAGGGACTACTCTTGCAAAGGACCCAAGTTCAGTCACAACCTCCACTCCATGTGGTCAAATATCTATGATTTCCTTGGGGAAAAAAAAGTTCCTGGAGTCATAGAACTTTCTGAGTCTACTCACTTAGCAACAGAGTCCTTGTTTGTTTACATTTTTGAGAATTTCATATATGACCACTGTATTTATATCTCTTCCACCCCACCTTCCAGCTGCTTCCTGTCCCCTCCACTGTCTCTCATTATTCTCGACCACCTCTTCATTATTATTGCTTCATATGTACATGAACACATGAAAACACATGTGGTCATGTAAAGACAGTCTGCTGAGACCATGTGTAGTGCAGCTTGCTGCATGCCATTAGGGGCTGTCCACTTGATACTGAATGGTCGCTGATGGCCCTAGGCAAGCCAGTTAGAGTTGCAGTTCACACACACAAAGTACCAAAGGGACAAAATGAGCAAAAGAGCCCAAAACGCCATCAGCTCTAATGAAGTCACAGGAGTCCTCTTCCCATGTGCTAAGCTGTGGTTACAGGGCAGCGCTGCAGACCTCAGGCCAACATCGCCAATCTTTTCCCTTTAGCAAAGCGAGGGTGCTATTTCAGCTGTTTTAAGCAGCTTATCATGATTTTGTGAAAGTCTGGCCTCAAGACTTTGGATCCCTTCTTAATAACATTTAATGCTACCATCATGTAATTGGATCCATTTTGTCAGTGTAGTGGGAATATCAGTAAACGGTTAACTCTTTCTGTCTTCTGGCTTTCATACCCTCCGGTTCCAGGATCCAGCACTTCAGGAACCAGAAACTGTGAAATACTCCCAATGCCACAGCACAGCACACTCTCCTAGGCCCCCCTGCTCAGAGTGCACAGGACCTCTGCAGAATTTCTCAGTCTCAGCCTTAACCTCCCTGTTTTGTTGAGAGGAGTCTCAACATGTGCATCTCAGGGTAGTATGGGAAATGAAATCGTACGGGAGATGGTACTTCTTACACAGGTTACCCCTTCGACATTATGTGCCTGGCACCTTGCCACTCAGCCAGCAAGTAGCCCCTTTGTTAATGAAACCACGTGTTCATTAGCGAGGTTGGCACCCGCTCAAGCTCCGCTGTCCGATGTTGGTTGTATTTCATTCTCGTCCAGACAACGGGGCACTGTAGGACAGTTTGGGCATGGGAACAAACAGTCTTGTTTGACGAAATCCGAGTCTTCAACTGCTAGAAACACGATCCAGTTTCTATCTTGACACATGTCTGCACTGATGTTTCAGAGAGAGACATGTTTTGAAAGAAAATAGCATTCTTTTGGTGCTATCTTTGCAAAATTGTACTTAATTCTTTCCACGGCTTACAGGAATAGCCAGCGTCCCTGTTTCTTGCTGAGCTAATCACTTCATCCCTGGAGATCCATGCAGAAGTGTTTCACTTAACATAAAGGAGTGACTCCGGATGGTTGCTTTCAATTAAGAAAGCCTGAGAGAGTTCTGAGAACAGCCTTGCTCACTCTCTTCTTTACAAGGAAGGGGGAGGAGAGGGCAACCATGAGAGAGGGAAGGAAAGAGACGCGTCAAATGAAACTATCAGTTTCTCAGCCTTCTAGAAATTTATCCACTGTGCATAGTTAATCTCTCATTCTCCCCTGGAATAAAGGCACGCAGGAACCTTAAACATCTTTTCTAATTATTATTTCTGCTCATGCTTGTGTCTCACACACAGGTCAAACAACTTAGACTGTCTCGTATCCTTTCATGGGGAAGCAAACCCACTTTTTGCCTGTGTGTCCCACAAAGCTGGCAAAATAAGTATTTAAATCTTCTGTAGCATCCTTTTGCAGAATTCCTTATAGTTCACATGTATTTGAGTCTTGTCCTTTTATAGGGTATAATAAGCAAGGGGATTTTACCCATTTAGAAAGCCACACTGTGGTAAATGATGTAAGTATCTTTGTATGCCCTGCTGGAGATAGAAATCCTGAAGATCAGAGTTTACCTGTATATTCCATGAAACATTATAATATCTCCATGGAGAGAGAAATCTATTAAAATATATTTTTTTCAGAAATTTGAAAGTGACCTAACCTCCCCCTGAAGCAGCCATGTTGCAGCCCAAAAGAAATTGGAGTCTCAGATCATTGTGGAAGCACCAGCCAATAAACTGCTCCAGTGAGCAGAGCACTCCACAGGTGATGATGTGTGCTCCCTGGGAAGATGGGGCCAGCCAGCACTGTCTTACCCCAGCAAGGAACAGGGAAAGGAGCCACGGAAGAAATTAAACATTATTTTTTCTTACTGAAATCATTAACCACATGGGAAAGGCCACGCCAGTTTCAACAATCACACTCCTTCTCAGGAGTTTAGTTTATTTCTCTCTCAACTGGTGTAGAAGGGTGAAATCCCTACAGGACAGTCAGCCTTCAGTACTCACTCCACACATGGCTCTGATCTGATCACTGGGCCAAGGGCTGGGAGGACACCCCAACTTGCTACACTCATTTCATGCTTCCAAGCTCTGGATCTTCTCCAAGCTTTGAGCTCTGGTGGAGCAGACAAAGGTTCTACTCAGATTCAGTTCAAAATCAAAACCAAGCAAAATGTGATAGCAGAAAAGTAATCCCCTTTCTCCAGGTAAGCAAGGGTTAACACTGGCATCCAGTGTGCTAAATGTGTTCATTTACGAATGTGCCTACATGTCCAGTTGGAACCACTGTGCGTATGAACTTTGCCTATATGACCTTTTGCAGGAAGCAAAGAAAGACGTTCATTGTTTTTTTTTTTTCTATTGAATGAGTTTAAAAACATTGTTACCCTAACAACTGAAAAGGCCAAGCACAAAGGGAATGACTAAGACCTAGAAGACCAAGCATAAAGTCAGCCACAAGGCAGCAGCTGCCTTAGAAACTGCACCCATGTGTGTGAAATATGCCAAGGGGTAACAGCTGTAAAGGTTAGCCCCCAGTCAGTTCTCATACATGCTTTCTAAACTGTGGCATTGTTCCTTTCAAGGAGAAGTAGGACAATAAGGTAGTCATGTGACTCTTTGGGGGCGGGTTGGAAAAGAGAGAAATTCATCCGCTTATTGCTATTGTATCATGACTATCTAACACAAGCAACTTACCAAAGAGAAAAGGATATTTGTGCTCACGGTTATGGAGGTTGCACTTCTGGTTAACCGGCCCTGTTGCTATTGGGCCTGTAGAGAGAGGGGCAGAATGTCACAGCAGGGAGTATGTGGCAGAGCCTATGAAAGTCAGGTGATTTATGGAGTTTGGACTGAAGTCTGACTCACAGTAGGTCCAGTGGGTCCTGGAACTCCTCCTGTGATTATTTTCCCAATACTAGAATGTATAATTTGGGTAAATATACTTAGAAGTTGGCAGGGTTGGTTCCCTGACCTGTAGAGTAAGTACTATTATGGTTGGAAAAGCTAATTGAATTCCTTTGGATTTGCCTCTGCCTAGAAAAATAGTGAACAAAAACAATTTTGCATCTCTGGAGGAATCACAGAAATTAGTGGCACCTCCAAGGACCTGAAAGACACAGGGGAGGTTCTCACCACATCTCCTTAACTCTCCTGTCTGGGCAGTACAGTAGACAGATGGATAGTGGAGAATGACAGTTGGCTATTGAAAGCATAATTACTCCAATTGCAGTTGTGAGATGTGATGTCCTTACTTGAGCAAATTACACATCTCCTGATACACAGTATGTGGCTACTGATCTTGAAGTTCCTTTTTCTTGGTACTTGGCCATAAGGACCATCAGAAGCAATTTGCTTTCAGTTGGCAAGGCCAGCAGTATACCTTTTCAGTTTTATCTAAAGGATATCTTAACTCTCCAGCCCTGTGTCATAACTTAGTCCTCTTCTTTGATTGTCTGTATCTAAATATTACAGTGGTGTACTATGTTAATGACATTATACTAATTGGACCAAGTGAGCAGGAAGTAACAACCACTTTTGATTTATTAGTAATATATATATACATATATATATATATATATGCACATCAGAGAATGGGAAATAAAACCAACCAAATTCAAGGGTCTCAATGAAAATTTTTAGGAGTTTGTCTAGTGGTGGGAAACATACAGATATATTTCTTCTAAGGTGAAATATAAATTATTGCACCTACCTCCACCTCCCCAAAGAGAAGCATAATGCTTAGCCAGCTTGCTTGAATTACAGACAGCACATTCCTCACCTGGGAATATCTAACACAGGTGAGGAATGTGCTGTCTAATACAATATTCTGGTCCATATAGCAAGTGACTTGGAAAGCTGCTAGCTTTGAGTGGTACTTGGAATGAGAGAAGGCTGTTCAACAGGTGCAGACCACTGTGCAGGCTGCTCTACCATTAAACTATATAGTCCCGCAGATGGTACGTAAAGTGGCACTGGCAGATAGGGATGCTTTTTGGAGCCTTGACAAGCTCCTATAGGTGAATTACAGGGGAGACCTTTGAGATTTGTGAGCAAGGCTCTACCATCATCTGCAGATAACTATTCTTCCTTTAAGAGATATTCCTTAGCCTGCTATTGGGCCTATGTGAAAAATATTGACAATGGACCACCAAGTTATCATGCAAACTGAGCTGTCCATCATGAGCTGAATGTTATCTGACCCAACCAGCCATAAAGTTGGATTTTCACAGCAGCAATCCATTATCAAATGGAAGCTGTACATGTGTGATTGATTGGTCCTGAGGCACAAGCAAGTAACATGAAGAATTCCCCAAAATGTCTATTTCTACTACCATTACAAAACTTTTGGTGTCAAGTATGTAACTATAATCTCATTGAGTATGCTCTATATTCAATTGACCATAAAAGTGAAAACTAGGACCTGGTTTACCAATGGTTCTGCATGTTATGCAGACACTACCCAGAAGTGGACAGCTACATAGTTGTACTACCTTTCTGGGACAATGCTGAAAGATATTGACAAAAATAAATATCCACAGTGAACAGAACCTTGAGCAGTGGCCATAGTCATGCATTTTATTTGGAATGAGATTTGACCAAGTATATGATTGTTTACTGATAAACCATTGGATTATCTGGACGTCCAGGGACTTGGAAAGAACATGATTGGTAAATTGGTGAGAAAACCATCTGGGGAAAAAGTATGTTGATATATCTCTTCAACTGGGCAAAATATGTATTAAAAACACCATGACCAAAGCAACATATAGAAGGAAGACATTATTAATCTTACAGTTTCAGAAGGTAAGTCCATGACAATCATGGCAAGGATCATAACAGCAGACAGGCCGCCCTGGATCAATAGCTGGAAGTTCACAGCTAACCCCCAGAAGAATGCAGAGAGCAAAAGAACTAGGAATGGGATGACATGGGCTTTGAAACCAAAAAGCCCATTCCCAGTGTCACACCTCCCACAACAAAAGTATACACACCCTTCCCAAACAGTTCCACTAACTGGGAACCAAGCATTAAAATGTGTGGATCTATGAGGACACAAGCTCTATTCTCATTGAAATCATCACACATGGCTAGACCTCAAAAAGAGAGAAGAATATCAGACTTTCATCATTTCCCTCAAGAGCATATCCCCTGTGGCCTAAAATCTCTTTTTAGGTTTCCATGTCCAGAGACAAAGCTGGGGACTAAGTCTTTAGCACATGGGTATTTGGGATACATTACAAATTAAATATAGCACAGAGGTAACACTATGTTGGGTTGTAATATGCAGCACTGTGGATAGACATACACACAGTCTAGTTGTTTGCCTATCTTTCCAGCTGACAAGAGGCAGCCTATGATAAAGAGGTTTTTCCTGTTACTTTAGTGCAAGCTAGCCTTTTTAGTGGGTCCACACAAACCTTCCTCTCTGCAAGCAAGTTATGATCCTTTTATGAAAAGACAAGAGTATGTTTTTCCATCTCTTGAATCTTATTGGCCCTGTGGATACTTTGATCAAAAACTTGTTTAAGAATATTCTAGGACTTCCAAGCCTAGACACTAAAAGGCCAGGGAGCTTTCACTTTCACTCACAAGGATTCCTTGAGGAATTATAAGAAGCCAGACTTTGCAATCTAAGATACTACATGATAGAAGGAAAGTGAGCAAAACTGAGTTCTGAGCACCCAGCACTGAGTGCAGGTCCAGCCACCTACAGGATTCTCACTCTGCTGAGGACCTGTTGTCTGCAATGGCAATGTACATATGGTTTCCAATGCAGTAATCAATAAGTGATACTATTCTTCCAAATAGAACTTTTGCCTATTTGGCAAAATTATAGCTTCACACTTTAAATGGAACACAGCTTAAGATGTAGGTATTTGTTGTTAGGGTTGTGGGTTGTTGTTGGTTTTGGGTGAGTGGAAATTGGACACTGAATAGTGATAAGTCAAAATATCTCTGTTAGTGGGTAACTTTTCTGATGTAATAAGTCAATCAAGTCCAATTAATAAGTTCAGGTTTAATAAACAAAGCAAAGCAACTCCCAGGACACTCAGAAAAGCAGGAGAGAAAATGACATGGCAGGTCTGATGACCAGGTCTTAAATACCCTGTAGATGTGGTCTTGAGCAGCCCCAAGGGAGGATCTGACCCTTGGCAGGCTTTCTGGGGGGCAGGGTCTGGAGAAGGCAGCTCCAGGGGAGATCCCCAACAAACAATTTCCATAAAAATATTTGAATAAGCTGGGTAAAATCTGAGTTAAATTAGCTTTAAAAATGCACATGATGCAATGAGAGAGTTTTTGGCATAATGTCTTAGGACATCATCAGTTCCAAAGAGCAGTTGGAAGTTTTTCTGTGGTTGGGGTCAGGGTCATGAAGCTTCTTCTTGGTCTCTGCAGGTCAGGGGCTGAGTGCCTCAAATACTGAGTTAACTGGTGGGTATCAGTGACTGCATGTAATGTTTTCATTTTGAAGGATGTGGTAGCAGGAAACCCTGAATGATCCAAAGGTTTATTTGCCCTTTTCACAAAAGAGAGACATAGAGGAACACTGCAGGGGCAAAGGCTGTGCTGTACAGAAAATGTGGCCTCCACGACAGCCTGCTGTGCTCATTTCCATGACAACCTTCTGTGGTCATCTCCATCTGGGATCTTCTTGGACAAAGAGCTTCCCTGAGCAGAAAGACCTCCAGAGTGAACAGGAAAGAAAACCTGTACCTAGATGTGTGTTTCTGCGACTGGTGTAGATAAATGTACTATTCAGTTTTTACTGAAGAACAGCTTTTCAGGGCCCTTTTGTGTGTGCAGAGGTCTATTTTCTCTACCTAACTGAAAATAATACACAAAGTAAGTAACACTTTTACCCTTCCACCTCAGCTAATGTATTCTGCATGCAGACTGACCAATGTTTTTGGAAAGAAAGCATTCCCTCAGTTTTCTAGAACTATTTACCACAAAACTTCAAACCCATTCCAAGCTAGATTAGTAAAAACAAAACAAAAGTCATCACCTACCCAGCACTTGTTTTGCATAGCTCACTGACAATTTTGTTTTTATATCAAAATCACTTCCTCTTGAATTATTTGAAGTATAACCAAGAAAACATATTTATCCATAAATATTTTCATAGATTTTTTTTAGATAAAAGATTAAAAATTATTTTAAGAACAAAACCACAGCATTGTTATCACACCCAAAAATGTTCACAGTAATTATTTAATAGTTTCAAGTATCCTGTGAGTATTTAAAGATGTTCTTTGTTTATTTGTTGTGCTTCTGATTGATAGTTTAATTTTTATCTAAGACTCAAAAGTCCGTTCATTAAGACAGATTGGCCAAAATTTCCTTCTTTGCTTTTTCGTTTGTTTGTTTGTTGTTTTAATCTGTAAGGTGTTCTTGATTTTCCTCTCTTGCAGCCCAGGATTTGAGGACACCAATCCACATAACATGAGGAAGGTGAACACATGTGTTCATATGGTTATAGGCAGGGAAGATGGACATGGAGGTCAGAGGTTAACGTCTCATCTTCTTCAGTTGGCGCTCCACCTTGTTTTTTGAGACAGAGTTTCTCATTAACCATTTCTCTTTCTATGTATGACATTAAATATTGGTTCATTTGACCAATGGAGTTCTCTAGATAATTTTTCTACAGGGCTACTGGTCTTTTACATTTCTTCTCTTAGAAGCTCATTTTGTATAAAAAAGGAAATAGCATTTTGTCGTGACATAATTGCACTTTTTGTTTTCATGGTGGATGTTTTGTGTCCTGAAGGATCTATATGTGGCGGTGGTCTCAAACACCTGCCTCTACAGCCATTCTAGGGAGATGCAGAAATATCCCACATAGCGCTTTCTAGAAATTTGAAAGCCAGTTATCTTTTTCACATCTGAATTTCTGTACTTAGAATTCATCTTTTGGTGTGAGGACAGAATCTACTGTATGTTAGCAGAAGGACATCCAGTTTTTCCAATTTTCTCTCATTTGTTTGCATGTGTAATAGAGTCCATTTCTGAATTTTTAAAATTCTAATCCATTGATTCATTTTTTTGAGAAGAAAAAAAGTACCTTTTTGTTGTTTGGTTGGTTTATTTTTTGGTTTTGTGGTAGTTAGGATTGAACTCCAAACCTGTGTAAACCAGGCAAGCTATATACAGCTATATAAATCCCATAATTATATGTAATGTTATATATGTAATCCTTACAGATTGCTGTGTAGGCTTTATAATATTTTATTATCAGCTTTCACTAGTCCATTATCAATTCTTGTTCTTTATTTGGCTATTCTTTCTTGTTCATTTTTCAAATAAACTTGTTAGTCATCATAGATATTTAATTATAAAACATTTACAAAACGGTTTTTGGATTGCATCACATATACAAACTAGGGAAAGCTGAAAAAATGCATGATGTTGAATTTTCCAGTCCTTGAATATGGCATACCTTTCCATGTGGTCCAGCTTACATCTTTATTTTGGAGGAAATGCACATCATTTCATTATATAATTTTTTATGCTTTGTTTGTTAGAGACCTAGGCATTCTTCTTTTCCTTCATTTGTTTCTTCAAATTCTTTTTATTGGCCCTAATAAGTGGATCTTAACTTCCCGTTGCCTCTATTATATAGACTTTGCTTTTATGTTTAAAGGCTGTGCTAAGGTTTGATTCCAAAATTTCCTCATAGGCTCATAGTTCAAATGCTAGTGGCACTATTTTGGGAGGATGTGGACTCTTTATGCGATGGAACCTTGCTGGCAGAAGCAGAGCCGGGCCAATGAAGGTTACAACTGCTAACTGCTGCTGTACCCTCTGCTTCCTGTTCTTCTGTAAACAGTTCCAGCAGATCTGACACTCTCTTCTAGCCTCTGCAGGTACCAGGCATGCATGCGGTGCACATGTGTACATGCTGACAGATACTTGTACATATACAATGCAAATGGATGGATGGTTAGATACATACATACAAACGTACATACATGTTGAATAAATAAACTTTAAAAATGACATTTTAGCATTAATGAAAGTAGCAGTTCAAATAATGTTCCCCATAGCTTCTGACATTTGAATACTTCATCCTCAGTTGGTTGGCTCCATTTGGGGAGGTGTTGGAGGTGTGGTTTTGCCAAAGTAAGTATGTCACTGGGAGGATTTAAAAACTTGCACATTTAAAGTTTACTCTCTGCTTCACGCCTGTCATTTGAGATGGGAGCCCTCAGCTGTTTCAGCGCCATGTCTGCAGGCTGCTACGGTTCCCAGCAGTGATGGTGATGGACTTTGACCCTCTGGGAAATCAGTTCAGGAAAGCCTTTGGTGAATCACCTTGGTCATGGTGTTTTATCACAGCAACAGGAAACTAGCTAATAATTTAAGAACACCTACCAGATCTTATAATTTTACCAAATTTATCTGTTTATTATTTTGCATGTGTGTACAACACACCCTGGTTCTTTTTGTTTGTTTGTTTGCTTTTTGTTTTTTATTTTCCACCATTTCTTTTCTCTTTCTGGCCTCTGTCAATTCTTTCTTTGGATAATTACTGTAAAATCTCTATAGAGTTCTATGTATTTCCTTAGTCTATTGTCTACTTATGATTTCTAATACTCTAAGAATCTTTTAAGTACTATCCATATTAAATATTGTGTGATTTTTCTCTTTTGATCCTATAGTTATCAAGCTTGAGGGTCAATGTCTCATTTCATACTCACAAAACTTGTACTGGTGAAATGTGGTTAGTTTATATTTGAAAGTTTTGTGTGCCATCTCTGTGAACCCTTAAAAGCATGGTGCTTTTCTGCAGCAAGATGTTCACATTTTTCTTATTGATCAGTTTGTCGTGTTTCCACTCAATTTAACTCTATGATGTCATTTTTTAAAAGAAAGTATGGACTGGAGAGATTACTCAGATTATTTGCTGCTCTTCCAGAAGACCTGGACTCAATTCTCAACACCTTAATGGCACCTCATATCTTTATGTAACTCCAGTCCCAAGGAATCTAATGCTCTCTCCCCAACACATTTACACAGTGTATAGACATACAAATAGTCAAACACTCATATACAGGAAACAAAAACAAATTCTCAAAAATTAGAAGAAATTATATATATGTGTGTGTGTGTGTGTGTGTGTGTGTGTGTGTATAGTGGGATTGTGTTCTGTTCTATTGTAAATAATTGTCCCTGCTTACTGGTTTAATAAAAATCCTGACTGGCTGAAGGCAGACAGGAGATAGGGCGGGGCTATCAGACTAAGAAAAGTCTGGGAACAGGAAGAACCGAGCAGAGAAACCAGCAGATGCAGAGGATAACTATGCTGAGAAAAGGTACTGAGCCACATGGCTGAACAAGATAAGAATCATGGGTTAGGTTAAGAGTAAAGAGTTAGCTAGTTTTATGCCTGGGCCCCAGGTCAATTAGCAAGCAGAGTGTGTGTTTTTGTGGGACTACAAGTCTGTGGGACTGCAGGTTGGTGGGTCTGGGCCAAGGGGCTAGGCCAGATAGTCCAGGCCAGAAACCTCATACAGCATATGTGTCTGTATGTCTGTGTGTATACACACATATATATGTACATATATATATTCATATATATTTCAACTAAGTTCTCAAACTTACATGCAAAAAAACATGAAAAATATAGCTCTCTGATTATTTTGGTTTTGTCTTTTTTGTAGTTTATCACTGTCATTTGCATATTTATATGCTTGAGATTTTTTTTCCATTTTCTTCTTTATTGGATTGGCTAGTAGTTTACCTGATACTCATTGCATAAAATAATGGATTTCATCATGACATTTCATGCATGTGCACCCTACACTTGATCATGTTCCCACCCTCCCCTGGGTGCGCTCCTCACCTCTTGCTCTGTTGTAAACCTCCCCGGGATACCTGCCCTTCGTTTCACACCATTAGAACGGAAAAACTTTTTGGTGTTTATTGAGCCGTTGTGTATTTCCCTTGCTCTATTTTATTAATTTCTGATGTTTTTCTCTTCACTACTTTTTCTCCTTGACTCATTCTCCTTTTTTCCCTCAAAATCAGCTATTGGCATCTTGTCCAAGCCTAACACTCAGAACTCTGCCTCGGTCTCCAGAGATCTACAGGTATTTGTTACTGCTTGCAAGCCCTGGGATTAAACTGAGTTTTCATTTACTAATTTTCTCTCTTTTTCATTATTGATATTTTGGGGATTATAAAATCTCTCTTGGAAACTTATTTGATATGAAAATTCATGATGTTCATTACAGTTGTTTTGCTACTTGTGTTTGCTAAACTGTAGCAAGAGATACTGTTTGTAATTCTTCTACTGTATGGAATTGATTGTGACCCTCCTTATGTACTTATAAATACCCAACACATTTTTGGAAACAAATATGTGCTCAGTTATCTACATTTAAAATTGCATGTTCGTCTGTAAAATACATTTTAATGGTGATGGTTTGTAGGTCATCTATATCCAGAAGATTTTATCCATATGATTTAATGAAGACGTACAGATCCCTGATTTTTGGCTTTTTTTGTTTCTTTGTTGCTATGTTTGCTTAACTGTAAATAATAATAACCATAATATCTTGACTGTAAATTTTTTCCTGCATTGCTTTGAGCTCTGGATGTAAATACCAAATACCAAGATTTCAAACCTTGGTTTGCTCTTACCATTTGATCACTTTTAAAAATCAACATCTCCTGTTTACAACATAGCATTAGACATTTCCCTGTTATGCAATTCAGTTTTTAGTGAGTTAAGACCATTTGATTTCATCAAAGTGTGTTCCGCTTGTACCTGCTCCTTTTGTGAGAGCTGTGGTATTTTTATCTACCCCTTCTTTTGTTAGCTATGCTTTCTGGAAGGTCTGTGATTGTGTGGTTACTTTTGCAGTGACACCATTAGCTTCCTCTCTGCTTTTTTCTCCTTGTCCCTTATCTACCAGCTCATTACTATATATATGACAGATTGACCATCAACACCTCTGCCATTGCTTGCTCTCCCCTAAGCAACAGTTTCATGCCATGTCCTTTAATGTCCAATTTTTACCTATAATGCAACAAATGGGTTTAATACTTCTAATAGTTTCCTAATAACTCCCTAAATTTTTTATAGTTTGGATTATTATGATTTTATTTCTAATTCTTTGCTTTCGGCTGTCTCTCTTTCTAATCTTTATTTCCTTCAGTCTTACTTTTTTGGTTTTTAGAATCACTTTTTGTATTGTTGCTATTGTCAATGCCTATCATATATCATTTTCTCTCTTACCTATCACTTCATATCTATTATTTCATAGCAATTAAATATTATAAAGTCTCATACCCATAAATGCCATGTAATATTCTTTTGTTTTGCTAGCTTTTGTTGGAGACAGGGTCTCACTCTATAGCTATATATAATTGGCCTCAACCTCATAGCAATCTTCCTGTCTTGGGCTGCTAAGTGTTGGACAATATGAACCACTCTACTCAGTTATATTACATAATCTTCATTCATTAGTTCAGTATGTTTGTTGCTGGCAGTCCAGACCCTCCAATGTTCTCAGGAATATTAACAGAAACTCTTGAGGAAAGAACATTCCAGGGTTTTCTTTTTGCTTTATTTTTGTTGTTGTTGTTTTTCTTTTCATAATCATTATAGTTCATCCTTTACAATGAAATATCTAGCTACAAGAAGGACACCATGGCTCATGCCTCAATGCTGACTTTCCTGCCATGGCTCATGCCTCAATGCTGACTGACTTTCCTGCCATGGCTCATGCCTCAATGCTGACTGACTTTCCTGCCATGGCTCATGCCTCAATGCTGACTGACTTTCCTGCCATGGCTCATGCCTCAATGCTGACTGACTTTCCTGCCATGGCTCATGCCTCAATGCTGACTGACTTTCCTGCCA